>CAKAOI010047000.1:0-10992 GCA_916701655.1 Sebastiscus albofasciatus
GAACCGACAACAAGAACCAACAATAAGAACCCACAACAAGAACCCACAACAAGAACCCACAACAAGAACCGACAACAAGAACCGACACTAAGAACCGACAACGAGAACCCACAACAAGAACCGACAACAAGAACAAACACTAAGAACCGACAACAAGAACCCACAACAAGAACCGACAACAAGAACCAACACTAAGAACCGACAACAAGAACCCACAACAAGAACCCACAACAAGAACCGACAACAAGAACCGACACTAAGAACCGACAACGAGAACCCACAACAAGAACCGACAACAAGAACAAACACTAAGAACCGACAACAAGAACCCACAACAAGAACCGACAACAAGAACCAACACTAAGAACCGACAACAAGAACCCACAACAAGAACCCACAACAAGAACCGACAACAAGAACCGACACTAAGAACCGACAACGAGAACCCACAACAAGAACCGACAACAAGAACAAACACTAAGAACCGACAACAAGAACCCACAACAAGAACCGACAACAAGAACCAACACTAAGAACCGACAACAAGAACCCACAACAAGAACCCACAACAAGAACCCACAACAAGAACCAACACTAAGAACCGACAACAAGAACCCACAACAAGAACCTACAATAAGAACCAACAACAAGAACCCACAACGAGAACCCACAACAAGAACCAACAACAAGAACCAACAATAAGAACCGACAACAAGAACCAACAATAAGAACCCACAACAAGAACCCACAACAAGAACCAACAACAAGAACCAATAACTGCTTTAAACACACAGTGTGTTGGAGGTTCATCTGTTAGAATTATTAACAATTACATCCATACCAGATATCTGTATCTGATAACAATAATAACAATAATAATTTAAATAACAACAACAACAATAATAATAATAATAATAATAACAATAATAATAACAATAATAATAATAATAATAATAATAATAATAATAACAATAATAACAATAATAATAACAATAATAACAATAATAATAACAATAATAATAATAATAATAACAATAATAATAATAATAATAATAATATTGTGATATTGTCTGAGATGATTATCGTACCATGTTAATCTCAAACCTTTAATTTATTCATTTTTATTTAGTGCAAAGAGAGAGATAAAGGCGAGAGATAAAGAAAAACATAAAATAAAGAAAAAATAAAAATAAAGATAAAAAGGGAGGTCTGGGCGGGGGAGAGAAGAGAGACGGAGGAGAGAAGACAAACTTTTATTTTATTTTAAATAGATAATTAAAATCAATAAATGAATGAGTGAAATCTCCTGTGGTCAGAGTCCTGGTTGTTCCTCACCGTGCAGCCTGACGGCCAGCTCGGTGATCTGACCGATCCTCTCCTCCTGCTGAGGAACCGTCGGCCAGACGAACTTCTCAAACTGTCGGTAGAGAACGGAGACGGCTTCGGTGCTGCGACACTCCGACGAAAACTTCCCCACGCGAGCGATAGTGGCGCTGGCGTCCTCGCACCAGAACTGGTACTGTTGACACACGACAACACGTTGACGCTGAACTACTGGATGTTTAATATCTGTTCAGGTGTATAAACTACTGTGTCTTATATATATATATAAGCACTGCCACTCACCTCCTCCATGGCCTGCTGCAGTCTGCAGGTCATCTCCAGCGTTTTCAGGTGTTCGCCGACACTTCGCTCAAACTCTCCCATCTGTCTCTGCAGCTCGTTGACGGCGTCCTCCGCCTCCCTGGCCACGCCGCCGTCCTTGACCTCTGACCCCAGCCGGGCCGTCACTCCCTGCAGACGTTTCCTGAGCGCCTGCGGAGTCAGACGGAGCTAAACGTGAGACGTCATGTCACTCGGACGACGCGTCGGACTCGGCTTCGTTTTCATCCACCTGTTCTTATGTCACGGTAAAAAACAGAAACAAACCGACTAGAAACGCCGTTAATGTGAAGTCTTTCACTCTCAGCTGAGACGTGATGAACTCTGATGGACTCACATCCTTCTTCCTGTTTCTTCTTCTACTGTGAACAACACATTCATGTCCTGCTGCTACGCACCTTTACAGATATATACTATACACCTTTATTGATATATATTATATATATATATATATATATTATATATATATACTATACACCATTACAACAGCTGCTAAAGCGGTTTAGCCCCCTGAATGGCCTCACACCCAGTAATGTTTGTATAGAAGAAACCCGTCTATAGCATTAAATGCTAGATCGCTGATATGTGGGATGCATCCTAACCACGAGGCTACCGGAGTTATTCTGACCACCCCGTTGCATCCAGGTTCAGATCAGGAGCTGGACTCTTACCTGCAGCTTCTCCTCGTACAGCTCCACCTGCTGCAGCTGGTTCCTGACGGCCTTCGTGTTCCTGGTCCGGTCGTTTCTCTTCAGGTAGTTGAACCGCAGGTTGCTGAAGCGCTTCTTCAGCTCCTTGAAGGAGTCACGAAGCTGAAATGTGAAACGTCAGAAGATCAGTGATGTTGACAGAAGGACCTCCGGTGGCTGCTCAGGGAGTCAGGTCTGAGGTTCAACCTGAGAACACTGATTCTGGTTCAATAATACAACGTATTGTTTACTACCATGCTAGTATGTAAAGTAACGTCAACTATTGGTACATCGGTACATCATCTGGAAACCTGCTGGTGGCGCTAGAGGAGAAGTTATTACGGTACATCATCTGGAAACCTGCTGGTGGCGCTAGAGGTAAAGTCACAGAATTACTAAAGTCAGTAGGATTCATCCTCTGGGGAACATGAACATCTGTCTGTCAGATAGTCGTTGAGATACTTCACGTAACGCCTGGTATACGTCCGTTACGTGCTCTCCGATCGGAGCTGTTCTCGCTGCTCAGCTCGGTGTTGATGTAACTCTGATGAGGTTATTTTTAGAGCCGGAGGGTTTAAATCCAGAGGGACATTTCTGGTCCTGTTCTGGTGTCAGATGGCTGATCTGTCAGCCGAGGACAGCTGAGTGCCGTCTATTCGTTGGACGGATGAAGACGCTGAGCTCAGAGGCTGAGGAGGTCGGGCTGGTTTTCTAACACCAAGGAGGAGGTCTGTAAGGGGGAGCGGGGGGGAAACCCTGGATTGAGCAAGAGCACTAAAATAATAACAAAGTTACCTGGAAGATTACCCCAAACTACCAGGAGGTACTAATACAGAGAGTTTACCACAAAGAGAACCATAAGGTACCTCTGTGATTGCCATAAAGTACCAGGAAGTACCACAAAGTGAGAACGAAGTATCCCAGACTATCAGGAAGTAAACCACAACATCATGAATAACCTCCAAGTACTACAAACTGTCCCAAAGTACCATGAAGTAACCGTTAACTATCCCAAAAGATTATTACAAAGTACTGCAAAATACCATGAAATATCACAGAAGACCATGAAGTACATTGAACTACCCTGAAGGACCCAAAGATACTATACAGTACCAAGAACTACCACAAAGCACTGAAGTACCCCAGAAGACCACGAATACCCAAAAGTACCATAGACTTCCACAGAGTACCATGAAGTACCTATACAAGTATCCTAGAATACCATAAAGTGCAATGGGAGGTAATGGAGTCCTATGGACCATGAAGTACCCCAAAGAGAACTATCCTTCAGTGCCATGGAGTACCTCAGAAGGTTGTTGGTTCAAATCCCTGAACGAGGAACATCAAAATAACAAAAGCTGATGAATACCGACAAGTACCACAATGTACCAGGAAGTACCACTCACTAACACTAAATATGAAGTACCAGGAAATACCAAAAAGAGATAACCATGAGGTACCATGAGTTACACCTGAGGACCATAAAGTACCTTAAAGAGAGTACGAGGATCCCACCGTATGGTGTAGTACCTCAGAAGGTTGCTGGTTCAGATCCCTGAACCATCTGGAAAACCCGGGTTGAGTCTGTGTTTACTAAAATAACAAAATCTACCACAACTTCCAGGAAGTAGCAGGAAGTAACACCAAAAGATAACCAGGAAGTAGCATAACCAAGGAGGTATACAAGTACCCTAAAGTACCCCAGCATACCATGAACTACCAGGAAGATTACCATGAGTACGCCGTAGTACGACAAACAACAAAACATGAAGTACCAAAGAGTACAGTGAACACTTTGTACACAAACCTAATCCAGAGTTCAGCTGTTGGACTCTGTGATGAAGTACTGACCCTCTGGGGATCCTTAATGAGGACCAGTAATACCAACCCACCAAGGAACAAACATAGAACCGGTCCTCAACGATGAGTCATGGTTTAAAAAGAAAGACCTGATCCCCTTCCAGCGCCAGATGGCTGTAGATCCCCTTCAGGTGACTCAGCACTGTGGACACAAACAAGTCCCGAGGTCCCCTTCATCCCTCTGATCCAGAGTTCACGGTTCATGGATGACACCTTGACACCTCGTCCTAACAAACAGCGAGCGAGTCAACTCTGGAGAACGGAGAGCGAAAATGGTCCTACGAGTGATTGGTTTACAGTAGTTAACCCAAGAGTTTTAAACTTTCTCGAGATGGTTAAAGGGACTGTTTGTAACTTCTTACACGTATAAATCACCTGGGTCGGTGTCCAACGCGCGCAGCCACAGGTGTCGCTGTTAACAAGCATTTCTGATTCTTACAACCAGTCGCTTTAAGGTGAGGATAGGTCTTCGTGAATCTTGTGAGAGTTTTTGCAAGTTTTTCCAATTTGTTAATTACCTTCAAGACATGACCCATAAATGGCCATCTTGGTTTCTTGCCGTGGCCATCTTGGTTTCTTGCCGTGGCCATCTTGGTTTCTTGCCGTGGCCATCTTGGTTCCTTGCCGTGGCCATCTTGGTTTCTTGCCATGGCCATCTTGGTTTCTTGCAGTGGCCATCTTGGTTTCTTGCTATGGCCATCTTGGTTTCTCGCTGTGGCCATCTTGGTTTTTGGATGTCACCATTTTGTTTTTTTTGCCGTGGCCATCTTGGTTTCTTGCCGTGGCCATCTTGGTTCCTTGCCGTGGCCATCTTGGTTTCTTGCCGTGGCCATCTTGGTTTCTTGCTATGGCCATCTTGGTTTCTCGCTGTGGCCATCTTGGTTTTTGGACGTCACCATTTTGTTTTTTTGCAACCAGAAGTGACTCTAGAGGGTGGAGCTAAGTACGACCGGACGCTGAGTAAGACATTTTTAGGCGACTAAAATGTTCTAATTAACTTTGGTGATGTGAAAACACACTGTGAAAGGGTTGAAGTTGTAAGGACAACTCCCAGACCGGATAACACCATGTTAGCGACCTGTCAATCACCAGGTAGCCCCGCCCTAAAGCATCCCCTGCTTTATGGTGTGTCTGACTCTAAATGGAACCATCATTTACTAAATGAACATCATGCTGTATTGAAGATGAAACTAGTGATTGAGACCAGAAACTCATGTTCTTTAAATCCTGTCAGTGAGTCTCTGATGTCCACCAGCTGCTGCTGCAGGTTTCAGTGTGCTGGTGACACACAGCACCAGGTGCATGATGGGAAATACCCACTGGCTGACTCTGCCTGTATTTCTGATCTGTCTAGCTGACCCCCCCTCCTCCCCCCAACCTCCCTCTCCAACAGCTGCTGCCCAGTGACACAGCAGACTGAACCAGTAACACCAATAAAATGTCAAACTAGTGAGAGTTTAACATTCTACTACTGCACAGATCTACCTAGAGAGGGCATTAACATCATTCACCTCCATCTTTTACTGGACCCAGAAAAATGGCTGAGCCCGCGGCTAGCAGCTAATGGTGCTAACAGTGCAAACAACAGCGGGGGGGGGGGGGTTGGATGGATCAACAGACTTTCACCAGGAGACCATTATTGGTGCCCCGTGTGAGGCCACGTAACTTCCGTACTTAAGTTACACCACGTCTGGAGTTATTTTAACAAAACAAATCACCATCTTTTCCGAACATTAACTAAGTAGTTTTGTTGCCTAACCTTAACCAAGTAGTTTCCTGTGAAGATGGAAGTTTATTTTGAAAAGACTGTGTGCACGTAACGAGAGGAAACTGACAAGTGTTGCTTGAAAACGCATAGAAAACAAGGAATAACTTTTCGTAGGATAACATACGAACTGTTGTATGAGGATACGTTGGTTTATTAATGCTCTGATTTCCTTTAGAGAAGCTTTAACTCTGCTCACTAACTCAGTCCAGATGTGTTCTGCAGCACCATCTAGAGGACGTTAGAGGAGCTGCAGCTGGACTCACTGATAGAACCTCTAACCTAATTCACCTTTATTTATTGATTGATTTATTGATTTATTGATTTATTGATTTATTTATTGATTGATTTCCCTCAGATGAACCACGAGGTCCGTTCATGATGCAGCTGACAGACCGACTCCTCTATGGACTGCAGTCAGATCTAAATGTGTCTTCATTTATATTTAGACTCTGATCAGACCCAGAGAGACGCTTCAGACCGGACCAGTCCAGGCCGACAGAAACGTTAGATTAAAATACTATTAATAACAAATCCATCAGCTGTTCGGGGACATTATTCTATTATTATATACACATATATTAGTTTAATTTATAGTTTGAACATCAGAGGATCTACAGCGTGTAGGGAACTCACAAACTAGTTTTCTACGTCATGTTCAGTGTTTAATTAATACAGATTTAAGTTTCTAATAATAAATAAACAGATAAATAAATAAAGAATATAAATGAGTTCTTCTTCAAGGAATTTTCTGTTTTTCTTGAATTCTTTCCAGGAAACACCCAATGAAATGAATAGATATTAAATATTATTTTATTTTTATCTCTTGTATTTAAATGTTTATTAATCATAGATGTGAGTGTGAGACAGACGTGCTGCTGGCGCCCTCTGCTGGCCCTACTGGTGAATCACAACCTGTCCCAGTTCACCTGGATATGTAGTTCATTCTTCATAATACTCCTATACTACATTTTTATACAATATTTCATCAGTATGCAACTAATATTTACTCTGATTCATCACAATATAACACACGTCTATCCTTCACACCTTAACTACAACCTGGATATATATAGATATATATATATATGTATATTTATATACACCACATATATTCTACTTTGTACATAGTATATTGTCTTAATCACTTTACTGGTTGTTACTCTGGTTGGATGCTAAACTGCATTTTGTTGTACTTGTACTTGTACTTGTACTATGACAGTGAAGTTGAATCTAATCTGATCTCTGTAGTTTCCAGGAGCACGAGGAGGAGACGTGAGGGACACCTGAGCTCTGAGAGCTGCTACCTGTGTGATGTCATCGTTAGGAGCTCACCTGTGTGATGTCATCGTTAAGGAGCTCACCTGTGTGATGTCATCGTTAAGGAGCTCACCTGTGTGATGTCATCGTTAAGGAGCTCACCTGTGTGATGTCATCGTTAGGAGCTCACCTGTGTGATGTCATCGTTAGGAGCTCACCTGTGTGATGTCATCGTTGAGGCGGCGGGTCAGCAGCTCTCTGCGGAGCGTCTCCTCATGGCGAGACACTTTGTCCAACCAGGAGACACGACGAGAGTCCAGAGACAGAAGACGAGTCTCCAGCTGGTCCACCATGAAACACGTCCCGTCCTGATAGTAGTAGTACACACAGTACTCATTAGTATCAGTACTACAGTACAAGTGCACACAGTACTCATTAGTATCAGTACTACAGTACAAGTACACACAGTACTCATTAGTATCAGTACTACAGTACAAGTACACACAGTACTCATCAGTATCAGTACTGCAGTACAAGTACACACAGTACTCATCAGTATCAGTACTGCAGTACAAGTACACACAGTACTCATCAGTATCAGTACTGCAGTACAAGTACACACAGTACTCATCAGTATCAGTACTGCAGTACAAGTACAGCTATGTAGAAATACTACACAACAAGGAAAAGTCCTGCATTCAAAATATTACTCTAAATAAAAATACACAAGTATTAACAGTAAAATATAATTAAAGTATCAGCAGTAAAAGTACAATATTTACTCCGAGGTGTAGTGGAATACAAGTGAAGTAGAAGTACATCAGCATAGTACTTGAGTAGGTGTACTTACGGTGTGGTTGACGGCGGTGCAGACGTCCGTCTTCAGTGTTGAAGCTGTCTCAAACAGACTCTGGATCTGCTGACTCGGCTCAGAACCACTGGATCCACAGGAACCAGCAGAACCAGTTAGAGGTTCTGACTGGAGCAGAACCTCCAGCTGGACACACAGACAACAACACTTAGCAAACATTCTAGTAGCTAACATTAGCTTGCTAGTAGCCAAGTAGTGGTGAGCTCGCTAGCTAGCTAGCTAATACTATACTATACTCTGGACCAAGAACCTACTGATGCTTCTTGACAGAACTCTGACCTGTCTGGATGTGAGGTGGAAGCTGCAGGTCCAGTCCAGGATGGACTGGCTCTTATGGATCTTGTTCTTCACTCTCTGCTGGAGCTTCAGCAGCTCTGACAGATCCTCCTCCTCCACCTCCAGCCGGTCCTGGACTCCGCTCAGAGTCTCCCAGCTCCTCACCAAGAACTCCACCTCGGCGTCTAGTTTCTGGAGAGAGGAGGACAGTCTGATGCTGTAAGTCTCAGTAGTCCCAGTAGTACAAACGTACCCAAAGAGTCCTACAAGTGCAGAAGTCTTAGTAGTCCCCACAGTCCAAAAGTCCCAGTAGTCCCAGCAGGACAAACGTACCTGAACTCCCAACTTTACCCAAAGTCTCACCTAGAAGTGGACCCAGTGGTCCCAAAGAGTCCTATGAGTGCATGAGTCTTAGTATTCCTTACTGTCACACTCCTAGAGGTCCCAGTTTCTAGCAGTAACCACAGTCCAACAATCATAGCTGTCCCAGGAGTCCCGATGGTAGTGGTTCTGGACCACTGGGACTCCTGGGACAGCTGTGATTACACTACCAATAGTCCCTACAGTCCAAAGGACCAAACGAACGCAACGATCCAAGGGTACCCAAACTGTCCAAAGGTCCCAGCAGTCACTACAGTCAAGTCAAAATGGTTCCAACCATCCCCCCAGTCAACACACGAGTCCCAGTGGTCCAGGAGTATAAACGTACCTGGAGTCCCAACTCTACCCAAAGTCTCACCTACAAGTAGTCCATGGACTTGAGAAGACCCAGTGGTCCCAAAGCGTCCTATGAGTGCAGAAGTCTTAGTAGTCCCCACAGTCCAAAGGACCCAAAGGATCCAACGAACCCAATGGTCCAAAGGTCCCAGCAGTCCCAGCAGTCCCATCAGTCACTACAGTCAAGTCAAAATGGTTCCAACCATCCCCCCAGTCAAAGCACGAGTCCCAATGGTCCCAGAGGACTTGTATGTCTCAACAGTCCAAAGGTCCCAGTGGTTTCAGAAGTCCCCAGAGTAGGTTTGTGCCGATAGACGATGATCTCGGGGATCGACAATGGTCAGAACGATCGCCAATAGCTAAAGTAGAAGTCCCAATAGTCCAAAGGTCCCTATGATCTCAGCAGTCCCAGCCGTCCAAAGTCCAAAATGTCTAAAGGTCCACTGAGTCTGAACAGTCTTAAAGTCCCATTAGTCACAGTAGTCCCATGAGTATCCCAACAGTCCCAGTGGTTCCAACTATCACGGTAGTCCCAGTGGTCCAGAACCACTACCATTGGGACTCCTACACTCCCTGCAGTCGAGAGGACCCAATGTTCTCAAAAGTCCCAGTAGTCCCAGAGTCCAAAAGTACCCAAAGTCCAAACTGCCCAAATGTCCCAGCAGCAACCCCTGTTTTCCCAACATTCAAGTCAGACCCTGGAGTCTCAACAGTCCAAAAGTCCAAGCAACAGTCCCGACTATCAAAACATCCTGAAATCAGAGGACTCACGGTGAAATGTGGTCTGGCCCGGCTGAAGTGCTCCCTCAGCCTGGAGGTCTGCAGTTCTGAACCCAGATCCATCAGAGTGCAGGAGTCCATCATCTCAGAGACACACTTCAAGTCCTGCAGGGTCTGAAAACATACAAGTAGCTGAGTACATTTACCGAGGTACTTTACTTGAGTATTTCTAATGATACATGTATTCACCAGCTACAGTAACTTTGGAAGGTTCCACCAGTTCCACGGTGGAGTTCCTACCTTGTGGAGTCTCTCCTGGTATTTCCTGCAGGACTCCCGCTGCTGCTGGATCTGGCTTTGCCGCCGACTCCGCATCCTGACCACTTCCTGTTTGGTTCTGTCGAGTCGCTCCATCGTCCGCTGCACCGCCGACGCCACCGACTGCCGATTCAATGCCGCTCCCGACACCTGAAACACACCCAGAGAGACTAAATGATCCTTCAGGACTCACAGAAACCTCATCAGGTCTGGTCACCACAGTAACAGTATGGACCATCAGGTCTGGTTACCATAGTAACAGTATGGACAATCAGGTCTGGTTACCATAGTAACAGTATGGACCATCAGGTCTGGTTACCATAGTAACAGTATGGACAATCAGGTCTGGTTACCATAGTAACAGTACGGACGCAGTCGTCTCCCAGTTCCTGACAGGTGATGAAGCTCTGTAGCGTTTCCTGCCAGCAGGCGGCGACCTGATTCTTCTTCTTTGGTGACTCAGAACTACCAGCTTCCTCCTCTTCCTCCTCTTCCTCTGGTCTCTCTCTGTAGACCTCCCTCAGGTCCTCCATCTCTTCCTCCACCTGGAGAACAGGAAACCCCGTTGGTTCTGGGCAACAGACCCAGTGATATTTAGAGAACAGAGCAGCATCTGATCCCGTATCACAGCATCTAAAGCAGCGGTTCTCAACCTCTTCTGGGCTACCCCCCCTATCCGTTATCCAGGTCCCTTACCGCCCCCCATCAAATAATTGTGTGCGGTTGGTAGCTCGACGCTAAGTTGCGTTCACTGGAAGTCTGACAGCGGAATATCCGTCTTGTAAATATGTAACCACGGCGATAACATGGCGTTCACCGTGTATGTAAAGTTCAACGCCCCCAAGAGCACCTCA
>CAKAOI010047001.1:0-37423 GCA_916701655.1 Sebastiscus albofasciatus
TATAGGGCTGTCAATCGATTAAAATATTTAATTGCGATTAATCGCATGATTGTCCGTAGTTAATCACAAATTAATCACATATTTTTTTTTATCTGTTTCAAATTGAACCTTAAAGGGAGATTTGTCAAGTATTTAATACTCTTCTCAACATGAGAGTGGACAAATATGCTGCTTTATGGTAAATGGTAAATGGATTGCATTTATATAGCGCTTTTCTAGTCTTCCGACCACTCAAAACACTTATGCAAATGTATGTATATATTTATTATTGGAAATCAATTAACAACACAAAACAATGACAGATATTGTCCAGAAACCCTCACATGTACTGCATTTAGCATAAAAAATATGCTCAAATCATAACATGGCAAACTGCAGCCCAACAGGCAACAACAGCTGTCAGTGTGTCAGTGTGCTGACTTGACTATGACTTGCCCCAGACTGCATGTGATTATCATAAAGTGAGCATGTCTGTAAAGGGGAGACTCGTGGGTACACATAGAACCCATTTACACTGACATATCTGGAGGTCAGAGGTCAAGGGACCAATGACATGACAGTTTTTCTCCCAAAAATTTAGCACAAGTTTGGAGCGTTATTTATCCTCCTTCGCGACAAGCTATTTCTGTCTTACATCTATTTCATTTGTGGTGCTCACATCATTGAAACATTACACAACAAATTCAACAGATTTGTCCATAAATAGTGTCGCCCTCCTTCTGGATAATCCACACAACGCTACTCACTCCACTCAACAGTAAGTACAGTCCATATAGAAAGTGCTGATAGTCATCCGTTATTCAACGAGGCTACCTCCTATGGCACGGGTCAGCAACCTGAGGCTCCGGAGCCACATGTAGCTCTTTAGATCCTCTCCAGTGGTTCCCTGTGGATTTTTAATAAATAAGCGGAAATGAATAACTGTTTTTTTGTTTACATTTTCATTTTTATTTATCATTGTTGTAGGTCTATGGCACGACGGTACGACGGAGTATTAGGGACACATTGAGGAAAAACAAATAAATCTGAGAATTTTGAGAATAAAGTCAGAAGTTTAAGAGAAAAGTCATAGTATTATGAGAATAAAGTTATAATATTAGTATATATGTATATATGTATAGTAGTAGTCATTTTACGTGTTATTTTCTTTTTTTCTCATAAAGTTCTGACTTTATTCTCGTTATATTACGACTTTTTCCCGTAAAGTTGTGACTTTATTCTCGAAATCTCAGATTTTTTGCCCCCTCAATGTGGCCCCTACCTCACTGCAAATGTTTTGTGGCTCCAGACAGATTTTCTTTTTTTTTTTTTTTTTGCCTAAAATGGCTCTTTTGATAGTAAAGGTCGCCGACCCCTGTCCTATGGGCCAATTGACCCCTAACATCTGGAAGAATTGTAAACACATCATGATATTAATCAAGTTTTCTTCAACTATAATAACCTTGAGTATTCCTTTGGGGGATCTGATGACTTCAACAGATGGCTTCAGAGTCAAACAAACAAGAGGAATGGGTTGCAATCAGTCCAGGTATAATGGCCGGGTATCAATAAGACTGGAAAATACAGCTGGTGCCGTCTCACGCAAGAGAGAGAACAATTGAGTAATGGATTTCAAATGGGCAAACAGGATGTTTAATGGACATAACCACATCATAGAAAACATAAAGAAACAGGAAGACCTTGCCCTCAGTTACCTCTGTTTGATTAGTTTCCATGTCAGGAGAGGCCAACAGGATGGCTGACAGCCTCTGATAAGATAAAAGGATGGGCCAGGGTGAGGAGGACTGATAAGGATGATCTTTGAAAAGACTCAGAAAGAGAGAAATCACTGAAGAGAAGAGTAGATCATCTATACCTGACTGCGAAACATACACATGGACCAGAAGTATTTTTAACAGCTGAGACTGTCAGCAGGGGAATTCACATTTCCTCAATTGATTTAACAGATGATCTTATGTATGTGGGGAACATACATGCACACAAAAAAACAAACATATCTGATTGCATATGCACTCGGTCACACATATGCACGCACGTACACTTTAGCTCTATGGTGAATTTGACCAGTGCACGCTCATGCAATGGAATGAGCAGACACACATGAAACCCCAGAACACCAGTGCTGGTACAGACTGTACCGTGATGAACAACAGTGTAACAACCAGGAACATGTAACACATTTTGCTATTTCATATTTAACCACTTAAGAAATAGAGAGGCGAACGGTAGTCAACGGCAAGAGACAAATATTTTTTTGATCCCCATTGAATTGCGCCATGATTCACACATATGATGTTTGTCAATTTAAAGGTCCCATATCGTGCTCATTTTCAGGTTCATACTTGTATTTTGTGTTTCTACTAGAACATGTTTACATTCTGTAATGTTAAAAAAACCCTTCATTTTCCACATACTGTCTGCCTGAATATACCTGTATTCATGCTCTGTCTGAAATGCTCCGTTTTAGTGCATTTCAACAGAATTGCAACGGAATTGCATTGCTAGGCAACAGCTTGGGTCCATGCTTACTTCCTGTCAGCTGATGTTATTTACATACACTGCAACAGGAAATAAACTGGGACACATTTAGAATGTTTATGTTTAAAACCATGTAATGGTCTAAATATTGTATATTTGTGACATCACAAATGGACAGAAATCCTGACGGCTTGTTTCAAACGCACAATTTCTGAATACGGGCTGTGTGTATTTCTCTGTATATTGAGCGTTTTGAAAGTTTAACAGTATTTATAAACTGGAAAAACAAAGTATGGAAACTTGTGTTTGGTGGATTATTTCTCTGTTGTTACAATGCTAATGGTCATTGTATTTTACATCGTTGGAAAGCCTGTTTATTTACCTTCGCAATGATGTCCAACTTGTAAGGATCATGTATTTGTGGGATGAGCAGCACAGCTGATTATGTGGGTAGCGCCCAAGAAAAATTTGCCAAAATGCTCCGTCAATGGTAAACAGTGTATTCTCATAAGGCAACCAGGAAGCCTGCAATGACTGCCCTTCACCGTCAGGCCCGTTTGCACTGGTGTTGACAACTGTTTGTTTATGAGCCAAGCAACCTGTGAGAGTTTGCGTCACGGACCGTGCGTCCTCATTTGCAACGACCCTGGTCCGCCCTTGGTCTGACCCACTTCTCGACCTGTGTCGCAAAGGCAAGTCGATCAACGCGGGTTAACCCTTTCATACACAAAACCAACCCTGGTTCAACCCTGGTTGAGTCCTCGGTGTGAAAGGAGTAAGTGTGTTTAACCTTTAACACCAACGCTCTATAGAGCAGGGTTCAGCCCTTTTCATCAGCACAACATCGTTACTGCACAGGAATGTAGAAATGAAAGGAATGCACGCTCACACGATCCTCCTCCTCATATGCACAACAGAGTCTCAACTTTGTATAATTCATACATTGTATGAACATTTATTGGGGGAAGATTAAGAACTCACTGTTGGCCACAATGATGAGATGTGAACTTTGCTTCAAGGCCCGTTTCAGTTTTTTCACATTTACATCATATGAATGATCACGCTTGTTTGTCATGACCGAAATGAATAATGAAGTTATTCATAGATGGGGAAACACAACAGATATTATTGAGCTTTATTCACCAAAGCAAGAACCTATAAAATAGTGAGGGCTGCATCTGAAACCAGTGGAGCGATAAACATGTCAGCTACAAATTATAGGCCACTAAATCTAAAAGATATTTGGCAACATGGCTTCATTTTTTAGATAAGTTTGTGCCCAAAATGTCAGCCTTCAGCACATACCGAAATTATTGATAATTGAGGATTGTAAAGATTGAAGAGGTGAACAGAGTGAATTTGATAAATAAAAAGCTGATGTTTTCAAGGATTTGGGGTGATTTCCATGGTTGCATAGAAAGATTTCAGCAACAATCCACCACGAGTGCAGAATTTCGGAACAAATGCTAATTTTGAAGTTGCTAGACTTCAATTTAAGAGATGAATCCTATAATGCAGTGGTTCCCAACCTGGGGTCCAGGCCCCCCTTAGAGGGACGCCAAAGATCACGGGGTGCACCAGGATTTGTCTGCTCTGAGACTGGCAAAATTAGATATGCACATGTATAACTAAAATCATAATAACACACTTACTGGATCATTTATACAAAAATGTGTATATAAAACGTATTCATTTTTTGCTACTTAGTAGGCCACATTCTGTTCAAACACGGTATTTTGCACAATTGCAGATAAAGATCAGGCTACACTAATATTATTAGTATTATACGATTTGTAGATTTAGATTCCAGTGGTGGCTGCGTAGGTTTATTTATGACTTGTGTGATCCAAACATTTCCAGTAACTCCAGAGCGTTGCACAGTCCAAAAGTAAAAAATTATTGAAAAAAGATAGATGTAATCATTTAAAAAATACACATCATTTATTAACTAACGAAATATTCTGGCACAATCCATATTTGTTGGCGTTTAGCCTTTCAAAAACAACATTTGCTCTTCCGCTTGCTGCACACAAAGGGAGGCCTGCACCTGTATTAGCAAGGTGGTGTAGCAGCAATCTAACAAATATAACATTACAGGTATTTAATCATAGTAACACAAAATCTATTTCGGCTCTAACACTATTATAGTTAAAAAAAAAAAATATCTATCTGCAATCGCTTGGCGAATCCGTCACGACGTCATCACTTTATTTATGTTGACAAAACTGACGAGTTATATTCATTAAAGAAAGTCGACTCATTTAATACACGGTATCACCTTATTCACGTTGAGGATTTTGTTTGAGGCTTTGTAATTTTTTTTTAAGGGTGATGACGTCAGAAATTATTGAGGGAGGGGGGCTCAGCTTTTTCCTTAGATACAAAAAATAGAAAAGCGGTTGGGAACCACTGCTATAATGGACTGTCTTACATTTAGCTTTCATCCATAAATGCACCACTGGATTAAGAGGAACTCGTTGTCTGTGCAGTAGCAGATTTGTGGCTCATCCATCATGACAGGGATTTTATTCTAGCGTAACCCTTGCAGACCACTCACATTCTGTCGGGAATTTGAAGGTAACGATGAGGAGGGATTTCACTCTCACAGACCTCCCCAAGGACTTTTTTTCCTTTGTTTGCCTGTCTTCGTCGCTTCAGCCCGAAACCTTAATCTTCCACAATGGAGCCAGGCCCCGAAATTCTTAATCCCAAATGGGATTTACTTCACTCCCTCTGTGTCTCCTGAGCCCTTTAGGGGTTGAAGAGGCCATCCATTGGAATTCCGCTGTCCTCTTAAATCTCAGTATGTGGTCAGAAAGCCACTTCCAGCCCATTCATGTCATGCCCTCCTCCTCTCCCCGAGCTCGCCTCTTATGCCACAGACTTCACAGGATGTCCTTGAATTAGACATGTATGATGTTTATTTACTCATAAACCTGTGTTCTAAAAATGACATGAGAGGGAACTGTCTGGGGTCATTAGGAAGTTCATGATATAAGATTTTCAGTTCACAATGGAAATGCATACAACTGTGCAACAAAAATTAGGCCATTGACTGTACCTCCAGATTCTTCTTGTGTTACAAGCTACTGTGGGAACGGGACTCTTAGCAGGTTGATTTGGCTTGTTGTTCTGCTTGTGCAGGCTAAAAACGTCTCTACTGGCAGATATATTGTCACACAGGTGCCTTGTAGAAATCAGTTGGTGGCAAAGACCTCAACCACAACATGCACCTGTTGAGCTACAGTTGAGACTGTTTTCATTGCGGTTCTTACATTCCCATTCATTCCTTATTTCTGCATAATGGTTCCGTGAAAGTATGCGCGCATGAAACATTAACCCCTTACCATTCCCCCCTCTTTTTTTAAGAGGGGTAGGGGTTTGGGGACAGGGGATGTTCAGGAGTAGGTAAATAGTCAACATAGAAGTGGTGTACATCATCTGAAGATTAATTTGAGATGCAGCTCAGCACTGTGTCAAGTTGTCCTAGTCATTAATAAGAAATAAACATGAATAAATGAATTAATCAATTAAAATAAATTGTGAAAGTGTATAAGAGTGTGGAACATGGTGATGTAATTGTGTGATGTCCATCCCCATGCTCTATTATGTCTCGTAAATTGTTGTAGCAATTTTGGGGTTGATATAATTTGTTACACAGATTTGGTGCTAAATATAACCATTTTCTAACTATCGAGAATTGATAAAAATGATCAGTAATCCCTCCAAAATACCACATTAAGACACAGAGACCTTGAGGAACACCATAGAAAAAGCCATGCTGTGATTTGGGATCAAAAACTTTTGACATTTGGAGATTTCTGCAAGAACTGCATTTTTCTGCGATTGGATGGCGAGCACTTCTGTTGTATAAACTGCTCAGAAACCCCTTTATTGTCAATCTAGCCAGGTAAGCCATCCATCCTCTGAATGCTCTAGGTCTCTAGTTTGTGGCTGTAAAGTTTCATGAGGCTGTGATTATTCTAGAGGTCACCACAGGACAGTGAGCTCAAGTTTCAAAAATGGTCTCACTACAATGAACTACTATGGGGACTAACATCATCACACATGAATACAGTTGGGCTCACTGGATCCGCAATAGTCTCAACTTTACAGTGACATCCAATGTATGTAATTCTAAGACTGTTTAGGGATAATAAAATGGGCATGTTTGCAAAGGGGAGACTTGTGGGTGGGTGCCCATAGAACCCATTTTCATTCACATATCTTGAGGTCAGAGGTCAAAATTTTTCCTCACCAAAATTGAGCCTAACTTCATAGCGCTATTAAGCGTTTTTCCCAACAAGCTGGTTGGTACCAATTGACTCCTTAGGCTGTTCATATGATACCAGTATCTTCACTCCAGCTTGACAACTCAGCCCGCAACAACATCTGAAAGGCAGTACAGCACCGGACCCGTCGGCGGTGTTAGTTTATCATTATTTCACCCATGATTACTGATTCTGTTCAACTCAGCTCATTGGAGGATTTTACGATGTCCAGGAATGTGTGGTGCACCTGGAAACTGATTTTATGATGTTGTTCGGGAATGTGAATAGATGATCAGTCACATGAGCTGACTACATGGGGATCATTTGTCCACTTTGGATGAAAGTGTTTTTGTTTTTGGCTAAGAATCAGTAGTATTTTGTTTCATTGTTATCTGAGGTTTGTGTATCTCCACTGTAATTACAATTGTTATACTTTAACCCCCACAGTGTTTTGTGCATTAATTCATGAGTCTAGAGTGTTTTTATTTACAATTTCCACAACAGCTCAGTGTTTTTCTGGTGAAGGAGGTGTCTCGTAGACCCATCTGCTCCCTTTTTTCTTGTCTCTGTTTCACTGCTTCCCTCGTTTTTCTCTTATTTACTTTGTCTCTCTCCTCTCCATGGAAAAACCCAGTCAAGGCTGCGGCCTGCTG
This sequence comes from Sebastiscus albofasciatus, assembly GCA_916701655.1. Classification (NCBI taxonomy): domain Eukaryota; kingdom Metazoa; phylum Chordata; class Actinopteri; order Perciformes; family Sebastidae; genus Sebastiscus; species Sebastiscus albofasciatus. The sequence continues at coordinate 7,403 of CAKAOI010047001.1, forward strand.
CACTGAGAAGCTGCTGACTGACTTTCCCCCCTTTGGCTACACAAGCCAGAAAACAAGTCCGAGGAACCAGCCTGTTCTAATTCAGGGCGTCAAATACCAACGCTTTGTCATGGCCCTCGGCGTGTGATACCGACACACAAGGCACGCTTTAGTGTTTGTATGAGACGTACTGGGCTTTCAAGTAACTACAATGTAAACCCATCTGTGTCAATACTTCAACACTCAGAGAAAGTAGTCGGGGAGTGCGAAAAAAACATATAAAGGGTGTATGGATGGGTCCAACAAACACAGGCGTTTCATCCAGGAGACCACTGTTTGTGTCCCATGCGTAAAGTTTCACTTTCACTTTACAATCAGCTGTTCGTGTCCACTGTTCACAACGTTAAGTTTCATTTTTACTTTATAAACGTAGTAATTTCAAGCCCAACCAAGATGTTTTTTTCCTAAACCTAACTAAGTGGTTTTGTTGCCTAAATCATAGACTATAGCCTATAAGAAGTGGACGTAGTGACCGTGACGCCACCCATTGGTTTGTGGACTGCCGTTTCGAAGCCTCGAGTTCATGTTTACAATGTTTACTGAGGTAATAAATCAAGTGAGAAGTAGGCTCTTTTTCTCATAGACTTCTATACAATCAGACTTCTTTTTGCAAACAGAGGAGTCGCCCCCTGCTGGCTATTAAAAAGAATGCGTTTTTTACCCACCCATCCACCCCGACCTCCTCCTTACGCTGTGTTCGACGCTCTCTATACTTCCCGGTTCTTAATTATGTGGATTATATACGAAGTGATTTCATGCTGACCATCACGAAAAATGTTTTTAAAATTTGTGTCTATATACACAAATCAATACATCAAATGTTGTGACTATTTCACGAACTGCCTTGAGACTTTGTTGGTGATACAGTACAATTCAATACCATAGTCAAACCTCTTCTCCTTTTTAAAGCTTGTATTGTATTTGCTGAGAATTCCAGTCTTTTAAGTGAATTTCCTTTGTTGTTTGAGCCACATTGGCTTCACCTTTCAGACCTGGAAGTTGCCCACTGGCCTAAACCCAAGCAAGTGCTTTTGTTTAAATCAACAACATCAAGCACGAGTTTACTGCGACTGTAAAGTGATGCCCCGAGTTGGGATGAGAATGTGTTGGAGGAATGGGAAGGTACAGAGAGAGAGAGAGCAGTTGAAGAGAGACATATTCAACTACAGTAAATAAAGATATTTAAATGGCCATTGATGGAAATGAAGTGTAGTTTTGTGTCTTTGCAGCAGCAGAGAGAGAGAGAGACAGTAGTCCCTCAGTCCTCTGTGGCCCAGTTCCTCCTCGGTGGGTTCAGGTTAGCGAGGAAGCAGCCAGACTAGCACTCCTTCACACATGGTTTCTGTCCATAACCACAGCAAGCTTTTTTTAGACAGGGGGGAAGAGACAGGGTGTGGATGACTACCACGACTCTATGAGCAAACAGTGGGAGACCAAAGCTTAGTGTGTCCGGACCAGACTCACAAAAAACAACCGTAAACAACGCCTTGGCGGTTCAGACGGGCCCACGTGTTATGACGAAATTATACATGGGTGTCAGTTCTCACAGACACGTCAGAAAACAAGCTGCACTCTGAAAGCAATAGAAGAGAGGATTGTAACGTGCCCACTTTGTTTTCTTCTCAGACGGATTTATAGCAGGATATTGTGTTGCATAAAGGCATCAATTGATTGCACATTTTTTTCCTGAAGTCATTTGTAAAGGAAAATAATTCAACATTTCAACTTGCTTTTTGGGAGGGGAAACTTTAAAGCTTTCATGTCAGTTTTCCCACAGTCACATGAATACAAGCTCCCTAAGGTACACTGTGTCTTTCTTATCACGTGTGTTGTTTTGACCTTGACCAAATACCTCAAACTGTTAAACACTGTCAGCATTGACCCTCAGCTTGGATACATGTGCTGTCTTTGCATGAAAAACTGTGTGGTTACGTGTGACTAATGCTAGTAAGATGGCATGATTCAGGCACAGCTCCCTCCATGCCTGTTTACACACCATTACTTCCTATTTCTTCCTTATTCACACAAACAAGAGTGTTTAACTGTCATTTTCAGTGAATCAGTCATCTAGTCATCACTTGTTGTGTAAAACAACTTTGGAACGTACTTTCACTGTGCTTCTTGGGAAATATGAATAAAAGCAGCCCATCACTTTCAAGTTATTTAGGCCAATTTGATTCCATCTGCTTCACTGAAATAGTGTTAGGTCTGTTTGAACCTCTATCTTGCTCCAGAAATATGGACTGCTGTTCCAGGAAATGACTTCTCTACTGAGCAATCCAACTCAGAGCAGCAAATTAATTCCAGCAGTCTTCTTTTCTCTTTTTCGAGTCGAGCAGCCAGCAAATGTGATGTCTCATAAAAAATAAGAGACTTTCAAGATTAGACAATATACTGTGAGACGGCATAAAGTTGTTTTCCATCAGTTCATTTGCTGTATCTTTCTCTTTAATATCTCTGGTAGGGCTGTCAAAGTTGACGCAATAATAACGCGTTAATACAAATTTGCTTTAACGCCACTAATTTCTTTAACGCATTAACGCAATTGATCTTTCGGAGATGGTAGCGGGCTCAGTTTTAAAGCTGGAGTGATGACTTTATCATATGGTAACATATAAAACTAGATAACCTAAGGAATCCATTGGTACCAATCATGTCATACTAGCTTGTTGCAAAGGAGGCTAAATAAACGCTCCAAACTTAAGTTACATTTTGTCGAGGAAAAACTGGCATGACCATTTTCAGAGGGGTCCCTTGACCTCTGACCTCCAGATGTGTGAATGTAAATGGGTACTATGGGTACCCACGAGTCTCCCCTTTACAGACATGTCCACTTTATGATAATCACATGCAGTTTGGGGCAAGTCATAGTCAAGTCAGCACACTGACACACTGACAGCTGTTGGTGCCTGTTGGGCTGCAGTTTGCCATGTTATGATTTGAGCATATTGTTTTATGCTAAATGCAGTACCTGTGAGGGTTTCTGGACAATATCTGTCATTGTTTTGTGTTGTTAATTGATTTACAATAATAGATATATACATACATATGGATAAAGCAGCATATTTGTCCACTCCCATGTTGATAAGAGGATTAAATACTTGACAAATCTCCCTTTAAGGTACATTTTGAACAGATAAAAAGAATGTGTGATTAATTTGAGATTAATCGCAATTAATTATTTTAATCGATCAACAGCCCTAATCTCTGGTTATAGTAGATTGTGGGTAATGTTGCAAATCAATGAGCAGGAATGCTTTGTGGTGATATTGAGTAATTTTATATCATGATAGAAAATTACATATACCATGATAGATGATTTAAGGCATAACTCTCAGCCCTATCACTGCATTCAGTGGGATTTAGTTTCAAGTTATTCATTGTCATATGCACAACAATTACAGAGAAGCAGTCGTTGGCAATGAAAATCTTAGATCTCAGGCTCCCTTCAAAAACGTCATTAAATATGTATGAAAAGAAAATCACGCAAGTAAAAAATATGAGAATCAAAAACAAAAAAATAGAGCAAGTTAAAGTATAGGAATAAAATATAAGATATATAAAATAGTATAAATTTGTGGTAGACAGTAAATGAATAAACTGAATGTAAACAGGAGTGTAGTAAATGTTTATGCGTAATGAGACGTAATAGCCTATACAGAGGTGTAAACACTTTGTAAAACAGTAAGTAAACGTATATGAAGGTAAAGGGACATTTAGTGGGCTTATAACAGCTCAAATCTGAAATATACATATACAATGTCAATAATAGTCATTTGTTATCACACTGTCTCTCTACCATTGTCAGTCAGTGATCACTGAATGATAATAACTGACTGGAAGTTGTGGTTTGCAGCAACTGTGGTGTATCACATCACCAGTGGGGATTTCTATTGATGTGTCAGTAGAGATGGAAGAGATTATTCATCACCAAATATGGTTCAGAAATAGTCAAAGAGTTGGCAGACTGCTACACATCTAGAAAGTCATGGGTGGCAGATGACATTTCAGCGTCACCCTCACCACTCATCAAAATACTATGAAATCTCCCTCCGCCTCCGCTAGTGACGAGGCTGATGGCTTCAGGGACGGTCGGAAATTCTTTAACTAAAAGTTCAGGGCAGTTGAATCACCTAAAATCACCCAAAGGTTACTGCATTATGCATGTCATTTAATCTCAGTTAGTAGCACTAAAAGGATGTTGCTACTTGTGTTTTGGCTGATTTTAGGTTTTGAATAATCTTCCTATTGCAATATATGGAAATCCAACGATTTTCTGCATAATGCAATTGAATTTGCCTCTGGAATATGACTTTTACGAGGAGCACTTGAAGGAAGCACTTGCGGGTCTTGAGGGTGTCCCCTGCTCTGAGGACAGAGAGACAGATTGCATGAAACACAACAAGCCTCCACAGACTCTGATGAGAAGGTAGGACATCTCAGTGTGCTTCATTACAGACAGCGGTAACTCACTACATGTTACCGACAGCCTGTTATATCTAGTATCTGTGAAGAATAGCGGCTGGTTGAATTACAAACTGACTCATTAGCTGATTTATCAACGTTAGATTCAGACTGAACTCAGACTGGTTTCTTGTTTCTGGTGTATTTTGCTAATATTTTACGGTTCCGTGGCTCGTTTTCATGTTTTTAACTGTTCCCAAGTGACTAACATGAAGAACGGGTACCGTTGATGCCGGACAGCAGGCAACCTGGCAGCATGCCTCTTTGTTGACTGCAGCTGCTGGGAATTAAATTTACCGCGCCAACCCTCCAGCCAGCATGCTCCGTCCAGCCGTCCACCCGGGCAGCCGGTAGTTAACTAACGATAACTAGCTGACCGGTGAGCCGGCTGAGATCAACGCTCACTAGTCAGTGGTGGTGTCGTGGGCGACTTAGCTGCTGAACGGAAATAAATGAACACTGAAATGACTGTTTTTCAACTGTAGTTTCACTAGGCAACGTGCTGAAACGACCCGACATATTTAGCCTCATTTAGTTTACCTGTCTGCTCTCAGAAAGCATCAAATACTGTCCATACTATCGATATCTATACTATCTATACTATCTATACTATCTATACTATTTATTCTATCTATACCGTCTATTCTATCTATACTGTCTATACTATCTATACTATTTACTCTATCTATACTGTCTATTCTATCTATACTATCTATACGATTTACTCTATACTGTCTATTCTATCTATACTGTCTATACTATCTATACTATTTTCTCTATCTATACTGTCTATTCTATCTATACTGTCTATACTATCTATACTATTTTCTCTATCTATACTGTCTATTCTATCTATACTATCTATACGATTTACTCTATACTGTCTATTCTATCTATACTATCTTCTAACTGTTGCTAAGGTGTCACACAGAACACTTCCTGTCAAACTATTCAGATTGTGAAGAATAATACTGAGTCCATGAAAGTAAGGTTGGAGTCCTAAATGTTGCGCTCTCTGCCTAAATGAAATGAGTAAAGACCAAAATCCTTTGTGGGGGTGATAAATCATGCGGTGCATGATGACACTTGCTGCCTGTAGGAGAGCACGTGTGTGACTGGCAGCCTTTAATGAAATCTTCAGTGGAAGCACGTGGGGGAGAAACTGCATCACAGGACCTGACAGTAGGAAAAGTTAAGAAAAGAGTCCATTGTAGGTTTTATAAGCATGTCAGAGTGGAGTGTGATTTTCCTGCTGCAGTGTGGGGAAAAAACAAGGTGAATCGATGTCAAGTCTGCGTGTATGTAGGTCACTAGTACAAGTCACTGTAATATTCTTTAAGTTGCTTTAAATGTGGCTGTGGTACTCATTAGTGGCTTCAGTTACATAATGATACTTAGTCGTATGTTTTTTAGGGATGTCCATCGATCAAGCCCAACAGGCAACAACAGCTGTCAGTGTGTCAGTGTGCTGACTTGACTATGACTTGCCCCAAACTGCATGTGATTATCATAAAGTGGGCATGTCTGTAAAGGGGAGACTCGTGGGTACCCATAGAACACATTCACATTCACATATCTTGAGGTCAGAGGTCAAGGGACCCCTTTGAAAATGGACATGGCAGTTTTTCCTCGCCAAAATTTAGCGCAAGTTTGGAGCGTTATTTAGCCTCCTTGTCGGCAAGCTGGTATGACATGGTTGGTACCGATGGATTCCCAAGCTGCTAAAACCTAAATATCGCAAGTTGCGTTAAAGTGGCAGTAGGCAGTATGTTTTTGGCATCATTGGGCAAAAATTCCATAATAACCTTTCAGCATATTGTAATTCAAATGTTCTGAGAGATAACTAGACTTCTGCTCCTCCTCATGGCTCTGTTTTCAGGCTTTAGAAAATCTAGCCTGTGAGGGGAGACTTTGACCAATCACAGGTCATTTCATTGAGAGAGCGTTCCTATTGGCTGTGCTTCGGTCATGTGACCGGAACTTGGCGTTCCTTCACCAGATTTCACAATGGCGGCGGCGTCACAGACTCTCATTTTAAGGCTAAACCGTGCACTACAAGATGATTCTGAAAACATTTTGAGGAGAGAAATAGACATTAAGGTATCATAGTATTGATTCATATTTGATCAGCGCTGCCTAATTTGACCATTTGGTCGGAGTTCGTGAGTGATTGACAGCCGGCTCTCTTAGACGGCAGATGGACAGCAGACCTCAGACCAGCTCTGACTGCTTGTTTTCCTCCGGTGATGCCGATGCCGATGCCGTTAGGAGCACCGGAGGATACAGAGGCACATGATTTTTTTCAGGTTACCTGTTACATGTACTACTGTCACGATATAGCAACCATTTTATAAAAATAACTTTTTTTAATCATATTTGCTCCAATCTCGTCTATTACAGCTTTAATGCGTTCAAGAAATTAGTGGCGTTAGAAAATGTGCGTGAATGCGTTATTATAGCGTTAACTTTGACAGCCCTAATGTTTTAATAACTCATTAGTGTTTTGTCATTAAGGTCGGATGATACTTTAATGATTTTAGGGAACAGTTTTGTAGCATTCTTCTAAAATGTGTTACAGGATTACTATAACTCCTCTAAATGACGAGGGGATCTCTCTGACTATGAGTGAGTGTTTCCTGGCTTCGCTCCATATCACACGTGTCTGTGCTATTTGCAACTCTGACCCTGAAGCAAGAAGAAGAGCGCACCAGAATGGTGGCTTTGTTTTCCACTGAACAGCTGATGGGACAGCAGCATCGACCCACCGCTGGGTGCAGCATCTGCTACATAGGAGTGGGAGTCAAGTTTTCCCATCTGTTTCCTGAGTTGATCGGCAAAGCAAGAAGCCAGTGGCGTTCATTATTGTCCGTGCTGGCAGAATAAAGCATTTATCACTTCTGGCTGGTGGCAACTCCTTGTGCGAAGATGAGATGAGGCTAAACTGACTCATCAAAAGAAACCCCTTCTAGTCTTACTCATTTAAACCCATCAGCGGTAGACGGTAGAGTAGTCATGGTGATATGACTATTGCCACTTCATCAGTCAGCGGTTTATCCAGACCACTTGAACCAACTGAAATGACAAGCACCTGGAGATGGGCTTTGTTCTCTGAGTGGCGGGAAACAGTTTGGGCCGTAAGGGGGGGGGGAGGTCTGTGTGAAGACAATGAATTTGGAGACCTTTTATGCTCCCTCCCTCTTCTGGCATGGTTGAGATTTTGTTTTCCCCCAGGAGTTTCATGCCGCTCTCATGAGTGACTCGCAAAAGTATCTTTTCCTGTTTGTGTTCCAATGTTTCTTGCTCTTATTTGTATTATCTTAATTACATCCCAATTATACAACGCATGACAATCGCTGTTGGTCACTCCCCTGCACAGACCTGTGTCTGGATGGAAAATGCTTTGGTGCAAATCACAGATGTGAATCATATAAGGTATGTAATTTGTCTGCACTGAGTAACAAGCAGAAAACACAAACTGTAGGTGGGTGTTTCTGCAAATACGGTCACTTTTGACTCTCCTAAAAAAAATCAACCTCTGAATTTTAATTTTAACATCAGAGTATGTAATACATATAAACAGGTACACAAAATGACAAGTTAAGATTTTAATCTGTAACATGTTTATTTTTTATGGTTTTCATCACTTGTTCTTACTAAATGGCCTTCTAATGCAACATTACAATAACTTTCATTTATACATTTTCCGTTTTTAATTTCTATAATAATTTTAAAACATTTACATTTCATCAAGCTTTGTGCATCACTAAAAATACTGATATAAAAACTGTATTTAAAAAAAAATAATCAAGCACTGCACTGCAAATTTTAACATAAATTCAAAATTCATTGATGGGACTTAAAAATGTCCATAGTTGTAGAAACACCAAGGTACAGATTTCATTACATGTGGTCAGATAAAGTTAATTTATGACAGGAAAACGTGGGTGGAAAATGGTATTGTTTGGAATGAAGCCTCACCCTGTTTTCATTGGGATGTTCGTTCTTCCTCAAAAACACGTTTGCAGTGGTGTGTTAGTGCCTCAATCTGCTCAAAATGGACAATAGAGAAGATAATCTATTTTGATTAAATGGAATTGTTGAAACTACTCCAGCTGGCCATCTTGATGTACGCCGCGGGTTGTTTCATTTTCATTTGAATTAATGGAAGCAAGAACACTTCCATTATGCGTTTGAAACTGGTGAAATTAATATCAATGCAGTGTCGTCACGATCTGTTAAAGACCCGATTTAGAACAGCAACATGTGCCAAGCTAAATAATGTGTGTTGATTAGATTTCTGACCCCCAGCCTCCCAGAAAATAAAGGTCCAGTCAGTGTTGTTAGAGGTTTGTTTGAGTTCATTTTATTGGTCTCCAGCCGTTTTGTCAATCATTAGGATCCCCACAGTGTTACCTAGGCCTGCTGCGTCTGCTCGGTGTGACTCTGAATACCCAAATGCCTCTCTGTCCGTGTGGAAGAGATCGAGGTTGCTATGTTTTTGGCCACCTGTCACGGTCCGTCTTTTCACAGCCTATGTTCCCTGAAGTGAGCTTTGGTTCAGATTGAGAAGTTGTTTAATCTGTTGAGTTTTACTTATTTTTTTTGTCAATAGGATTTAATTTGGCCACTAGTTTAAAGCCAACGGCTGACATGAAATGGACAAGCTGTTTGAAGGGACGGCTACTGACTGTGAGAACGGCTTCCCACCAAACCTCAGTGTGCGCATGTGATGGGAAGTTGATAAATGGTTAGGCAGCATTGCATTTGCTGCCACGGTGACTGGCTGGAAATGCTATCACGAGTCAGATCGACAAGACATGGCCTACTTAAAGTTTAAAAGGCGATCGCAAAATGTAATTAGTGTAGATTAGTGGTTGTTAACTAGTGCTTGCTGGTGTAGATGAATTGAATTACAATGCAGACTGTATGGACTTTGTTGTAAGCTAATTTGGGAATTTGTCAGTCAGGGTGTACATTAGCCGGCATATGCCAGCTTTTAGCTGGTATCCCGTGTAGTTGTCCAGCAGATGAAATGATCAATGGCCAAAATGTCTGTTGGTTAATATACCAAATAAATTAATGTATCAATTAATAGCATATTATATAGTCTAATATGTAAGATATCTTACAAAGACAACTGATGAAAGTGGAAATGCCTGCCTCCGCACCGCAGTGCTTCTAATCCAATCCACATTTTTTGTCAAATTCAGTGAATATCTCCTTGCGGTCCGCTGGCATACACAGCCAGCTCACTGTGTAAATGCCAAACAAACAAAGCGGCTTGGACCAAGCCGCCATAATGATGATAGAAATAATGATTACACGGCTGATTCTGATTGGTCAATCACGGCGTTCTGTAATTTCTGTATAACAGACCGTTGCTATGTATATCAGACAGTTTTTATGGGCGCAGCTCAGATGTTGGACTCTGGTGGACCGTTTTTGTGTCAAAATATTGATTTCTTCAGTAATTAGCCGTGTAATAAGCGGGATAATGTACAGCTAGCGGGTCACTGTTGTGTAAGAATCCCCTTCAGGGCAATGCTGCGCGTCGGGGTGCAGCATCGCCCTATCGAGGATTCTTTCACAACAGTGACCCGCTAGCTGTACATTATCCCTTACTTAATACATTTTGACTTTTGGACTTTGAACTGAGAAGATTACAAAGACAAGAAGCGCTGCGTTCGCTATGAGCGTGTGCGTGCTTGAAAGAGAGACAGAGAGAAGAGAAAGTGGACTGCACGCAATGTTTCAGTAAGGTATTGATAATAATTTGAATATCAACGTTATGAATGAAGCTTCAAACTATTCGTTAGGCTACAGCCCTACGAGCCACACAACACTATTTTGAATTTGACAAATGCTGAAATTGGACGAACAGCCTGTTATTTTATTTTTTAAACGCTTCGTCATTTAACTCATTTTCCAGTTCTGTTAAATGTAGGCTATTATATGGCTATTTAAAACACATGGCCGGTAGTTGTTCTCTATGGCCGGAATATTAACGGCCATATTGGCCGGAAAAAAACAGTCTAGCGTAAACCCTGTTGTCAGTAGAAGTAGCTCTGGGTGATGTGTAAATAAGATGTTAAATCCCATGCTGAACTATAAATCGATTACTACACCAGAGGTTTCTACAGCAGGAGAGAGGCATAAGTAAAGCTTTATTTTTAATGCTTTACTTTTGCTCTCTCGATTATTCAAAAACAGACATCTTGAGACATGATAGTTCCTCAGGCTTTCTCAATGATGTAATATTTCAGAGAAGTTGACATCTTTTCTTTTTAAGATCAAGTTATGGTCCAGTCATTCTGTTGTTTTTCTGAAATATTGAATCCGTTCTCTTCAGACCGACTGAGGACAGAGTTCTTGAAAGAAGAGCAGGAGGAAACGCAGGGTGAAATTAGAATCAGGGCTGTAAAAGTCAATGTACTGCAACGCCGCTGTAATGTTTTTCTCAGAGTGTTGAGCAAGCTACACTTTATGTACGAGTGTGTCTGTGTCTGTGTCATTCTAGGAATGTTGTGAAATTGGAAACTTAATTGTCAGGTGTGGGTGGCATTGTTTGCCTCTGTTAATTTAAGGACTAAAGATTTTGAGAAAACAGGACTGTGTAGCATGTGAACACTGAAAGGGAGCTCACAATCTTGTTTTGGTGTGATGAGTGCATAGCCTGTATATAAAGATGGACGACATGACAGCTCCCCAAAAGTGAAGCCACAACATCTCGATCGCCCCCTGGTGGCTGGCTGCAGTATAGGCCATTAATCCCTCCCCCTCCATGTTAATGGATGGGACGTGGGCCAGACTAAAAAGTCAAAGTACACCTCAAATACATTTTTCCCAAAGGTGATTTCTGTCATTTTAGGTAGTTCTCATCATGCTGATGTTTGTTCAAGTGTTCATTTTCCTGATAAGTTTGGTTTCAATTAGTTATTTGATGCTATAAAAAGGGGGGTGAGACGTCATGATTGACAGCTGCTCCGAGTGAAGTAATCGGAGATGTAACTTTCCATAACAGTCACGAGTCTGTGTAATAGAACATGCGTCAATTTGATCGTAAATGTAGTTACGGAGATATTATGGTTAGTTATTGTGTCTTTCTAGCTGCCGTGCTGCTAACGTAGCAGCTAGGAGGCTCACGCTAACTAGCTGTGACCGTGCACGGCTCATGATTGGCTCCGGCGGGTGTGTGGGCGGGACCTCGATACCGCTGCTCCAGCCCCCTCCGGATCACTACTGTCTGTTACCTATCTTATTGTCCTGTTTCTGCTGCATACAACAGACATGTTTAAGTCTACCACTAGTTTAGATCGCTAGAATGGAAACCAGCAGATCTTTAGCCTACATCCCGAACGCCACGATAGAGAAACTTTAGCGTTGGTGGTTGTGTAAGCTATACTGCATTAAGTGTTGCCAAATTACATCTATATCATTTAAATTTAAGAGAGTCACTGATGCCAAACACAACAACTGTTGCTAATGTCACCACTGATGGTGTTAAAACTAATACCTCCCTGTTATCCATTTACTCTGGTTAATTCCTAGAATGGCATTCCAGTCCAATACCGGGCAAAGGAAACATTATGACTCTGATAAAAGTCTTTGTCATCTATAAGCACTGGGAAATGATCTCGAGGAAAGGGGTTATTCTTCCTTCACCTCATCATATGACCAGCATCAAACTATTCTATGTGTGTGGTTGTGTGTGTGTGTGTGTCAGCCTGGGAATAAAGGCGACCCTGTTAGAGCGGTATGCTGCTGAGAGAAGAAAAATGCACTCTTGTCCTTTTCTAGTAATGTTTACCCCCCGTGTTTAAGATAAGAGGTCACACTTGCGACAAATTCAGTTTTAATTACATTTTATATAATATAAGAGCAGGGCAAAAGCGCACTGCTGTACAAGAAAGGGTTGCACTGGATTTATAACACAAGACAAAACAAGAGCGTCGTTGCCAGACGGAATGTTGCAATAGGGATGCTAATTTTGAAACATTTTCTTAACTGATATCCGACCCTCGTTAACTGATTATTAACCGTTAACCGACAAGATTTATGCCTCGCATGCAGCGGTGCGCCAGCTGCAATGTAGGAGCACAACAGACAACTGAGTCTCCAGTTCACCCGTCCGAGAGCGTTAACTTAGCAGATAGATAACTTGGATGCTGCGTGTAGTGTCGCGGACATGCAGCCACTTTCCCAGTAAAACTCTCCACTGCACATTTAGTTTAGCAGGTTGTCAGCTGTGTGTGACAACTGTCTGCCTGGCGTAACGATACTTTGTCTGGCCGGCATAACTTTAGCGAGTCCGACAAACAGTGTGTGTATTTGTGCTATGTTAGCAGCTCTAGCATTGCCGGAGGCATGGTGCTCGCCACCGTCGCACACGTACAGTCTGCGTAACTTTAGCGAGTGTCCGACAGACTTGTGTGTGTTGGTGGTGAGTGTGATGTTGTTGGTGGCGTTCTAGCTGTGAACGTAGGTGAAGCAGTGTGTGTACAGTTTATTTTTTTGGTGAATAAATGCTACGAAACTACAACTCCTCCGCTCCACTCAAGCGAGCTGGAGAGACCGGAGTCAACTTCCGCTATCCTGCAACTCCTACAGTGAACGCAACACTGTGGCTGCTACAGTAGCTCTCCTGACGGTGAAGTGGGGACTCGGTTGTCTGTTGTGCTCATACACTGCAGCTGGCGCACCGCTGCATGCGAGGCACAAATCTTGTCGGTTAACGGTTAATAATCGGTTAACGAGGGTCGGTTATTGGTTAAGAAAAATTTTTCAAAATTAGCATCCCTATTTTATGTTTATTATCTTGTATTTATAATTGATGGAGGTCAAAATTGTAATTGAAATTTGATTAATTGCACTGTCCTAAGTGAGAGGTGACCTTGAACAGGATTCATCATGATCAAACACAAGGGAAGTTAACAGTCTAGAGATTACATTATGCATGATCAAGGGAAGTTAACAGTCTAGAGATTACATTATGCATGATCAAGGGAAGTTAACAGTCTAGAGATTACATTATGCATGATCAAGGGAAGTTAACATGATAACATTGTGCATGATCAGAGAAATCTCCCTTACAAATGTCTTGTCAGAAGATGCATTATGCAGGAAATATAAATTTAGCAAATTCTAATATTATGTGACCAGGTTTTCAAGTTGCATCATTGAAATGTGTGTGCCCATGGCAGACAGACTCTGAACTGGCCCTCTTTGGCAAGCTGTGGAACCATATATTTTACCTTGACATTAGAGGAGGAAACAATAAATTACTGCCACTCCCGTTAAATGTTTTTTCCATTGGAGAGCTGATTGTTGGAGTTGGATGGCGCTGAGAGGCCAGCTAGTTAAAGTGTCCGACTGATGCCAAACTGGAGTTTTGTACCACTCTACAGACTGCAAAGTGCCTGTGCGACTGTGTGTGTGGTGGGCAACATTTCAACGGCAGGCAACTCATGCCAGCTGGCTCCTTTTGACATGTTAAGAGAGGCATACTTTACAGAAATCTGGGACATGGCTGAGCCGGTGTGTTTTTAAACTATGACTCGTGGTGGTGTTTGGAATAGCAGTAGCTATGATGAAGTTTGACCGTTGTTTCTCAAACGGCCATTCAAAACTGGCTGAGGCCTTCTTTACTTTGAAGGAAATCTTGTGTCCAAACATTAAGTATAGGTTCCCTGAACCTCTATCCCCACCCTCAGTGTTTGGCAGTGTTGTTGCTTTGCTCTTGTATGTGTATTAGGGGTGGAACAACACGTTTTTACAACGATACGATACCAATCACTTTCCATGGTTTCCGATACGATTCTAGGACGATATTTGGCTCATTTAGAGCGATATGATACGATTCACTGACTTGAAATCAATACAGTAACTTGAAATTCAATCAGTGTCACTGTGACTGTGAAATAAATCAGTGGATACTGAACAGTGCAGGTCAGGACAAGGTGGGACAAACACACAAGTTGGATTTGGAACGGTTAGGATACCATGATTTGGGTTTTTACCTGTTAGAGACCTTTATCATACCTTTTATGATTTTTGTGTTGGAAGTTCTTGGTGTCCATTGACCACACACCTATATCAGTGACAGGCTAATATTTGCCGACGTGTTGCAGATTTAACGGCCAGGTTCTAGTTTGTGTTCACACAGTGTATGACTGGTCTCGTGGTAAAAATCAGTGAAAGCAAGAGCACATCTGGATCGGTTTAACAAATACAGTCTGTCCAATCTCACATGCCATACTGACCTTTCTCATAGACGGTTGTTTCTCAGAGTTACTCTGCTTAATCAGTATAGTTTAGATGCATTATACTAAATGGGCTATACCGTGTGTGTGACCTGCTTCATATAGAGCAGTCTCTGTCCTTACTGAGAGCACACTCATGACCGGCCAGATCAAACACGTCATGTCTGTCAGCAACGAGAAGCTAGACGGTGCACTTTGGAAGAGCTGCCAACAACAATCTGTTGAACTGTGTTTAATTCAAAACATACATGTCTCATCTTTACTTCGTGTAATTATGAATGGATCAGGTTTTCTGTTGCCAATATCTATCGTTTAACAGTGATTGGCTATTGAAATGATGCAATTTTTTGTGTAAGTCTGACCACTTTACTGATGATGTTTGTTGGACTGGGTCTACCATCATGCAGTTCAGTTTCGTTAATGAGAAGGTTGGTTTTCTTTTGCCACAGGCGCTCAGTAATAGTATTATTTATTTCCTTTTAGAGTTATTAAAAAGGTCTTAAAAGTCATTACATTTGTATTTAAAGAATATGCAAATACTCGGGGTCGATCAGTGCATTTCATTTCGATAGGGCTGCCCTCTCATAGTTGATTAGTCGACTAATCGGTCATTTTGGTCTAATTGACAAAGATTTCTTCAGTCATTTTTAATGCTCTTTCATGCTGAATGACTGATTTCACTTATGAGCACATCTCTGGTAAACACAAGCTTTAAAGTGACGCTTTAGTGTGGTTCTTTGTTGAGAAACTCGAAACTTGAGTTTTACAGATCTGTCGATTACGTCAACTAATAGATGAGTTAATTTAATTAGTGATAGTCGACTAAGAATCTCTTTGGTCGAGCTGTTGCGTTTAAGTGCTGATGATTCATGTATTTACCGAGAACACATAAACTCGGCCTTGTGTTGTTTAGCTTGATTTGATGCCAAAAAGGAGGAAGTGTCTTGAAGAAAAGTTATTCTGTTTGGAGAAGGTGTCACGCAGCTATCTGAGCACATGTCTTCCATCAGGTCGAAGGGAGGAGATGCTAGGACAGAGGGGAGAGAGAGAGAGAGAGAGAGATTGTGTCAGATAAGTTAAAGGTGGAGATAAGAAGATGCCCCTGAGACAGAATTTATGATTTGGCTATAAAAATAAAATTGACTTGACTAGACTTGACTGATTTAAAGGCTTAAAGAGACTGAAGAACATTGTGGAACAACATCATTTAAAACAATCCCTTCACGTTTTCTTCTTAGCTGTTAACACGTGCTGCTCTTTTCTGAGCGCGTCAAACGTACATGATTGTTCAGCTCTCATAGGAATCTTGCAGTATTTCCTTGAATGAAAGAAGCCGTAGGAGTTGACGTCTATATGCCGAGGAGCGTAACGCATACTTGGAATGGAAATGTAAAAGTATGTAGGAAGGGTGGAGGGGAAAAGGGAGTTTGAGGTAAAGGGAAGAGGGAGGGATGGACACTGAGATGCAAAGAGGGGGCAGGTCCAATGGGCAGCAGACAGCGGGGTGTCAACCTACTCAACCTCTGTGTGGTATAAAACCAAGCATGCACAGCTTGTTCGGCCTTTGCGTTAGTCGTGCATCTGGCCAGAGGAGAGAGAGGAGTCTTTTTTTTGTTCCTGATTGAACTCTGCTGAAAGTAAGTTCATAAAACGTGGATTCTTGAAAGATTATTAGGGGTAGAAAATAGTCATGGTGTTGGCATTTGTTTTGCACTTTGTAGCCCATGTATGTGGAAGGCCTTGTGAGGTGAAGCCTGTGTTTCTGACCGATGTGAAGCGAGTTTCACAACTGTTATGTAACTTTAGTGCAAAGTTGCAAGATCTCTGTGAATTTTATTTGCGTGAGCATTTGACCACTCATTGTTCTTGTGGCTGGCTCTTCTCAGTCATCAGCTCAAAAATGAGTTGAGGCTGTGTCACCAGGTTTGAGGTTTTCTACCACTGGTGCTGGCTTGCTGCCACTGGATTTGGAGCTCAACGTGACAACTGAATTGGTTTATTGTATTATTTGCTGTTCAAATGACATTTTGCAGCCCATTATTTAATTGCGGTGTTGGCCCTCACGTTGTCTGGCTCATTAAAAGATCTAAATATAGAAAGGAGAGGCCTATGGCTGCTGGTGATAACAAATGTAGGTGCTGCCACGCTCTGAATGTTTACTACGTTGAAAACATGTATTTGTTATCTGTGTTTTTCAGACCTGGTGCCACCCTGATCAAACCCTGACTGAGCACGTGCCTCTAACTGTCTAACAAGAAACATGACGGCCATCAACGCACCTCGGGACAAGTAAGAGACACTCTGAGACTGTTTGTTCGTCTGTTTAAGTCCATCAGGGACTTAGATTAGTGTCAATATGCTGTTCTCAGTTCTGTTTCAGTTACAGTGTGTGCAAATGTAGATTTGCACAAGACCCAATAAATAAATAGTTCTAAATTATTTGTTGATATTAAGTTGAATGACTTCATTAATGTTCTTCCCATACAAACTTCCTGTTGTCTCTTCCCCAGATACCATGCAGTATGGATCATTTTCTTCATCCTGGGCTTGGGAACCCTCTTACCGTGGAATTTCTTCATGACGGCGACTATAGTGAGTTAAGCAACATTTTAGGGCAATTTTAATCTTCTGAATGTGAAAATATTTGCAGCCAAATGCAGTTAATCCTCCGAACAACAGCCAGATGAACGCGAAAGGAAGAGCCCTGTCGGTGGCCGTGCGGTTAGTCATTAGTTAATTAAAAGGTTGGAGTCCACTTAGAGGAAGGTCACCTGACTTTGAGAAAACAAGCAGAGTTTGTTTACCTTCCCTCCCAAAACCACCAGGTTTCACTCAGGATGGCTGACCTGAGTCCAGCCGGGTGGATTTCCATGGCCTCTCTAAACCCCAGCCATTCTTTTTGAGCTTTTAAAGGGTTAACTTCTTCAAATTTGGAATTCCTGTTTCATTGTCCTGGGGGGAGTTCATTTAGACACACCCTTAGGGGGGATTTTTGTTGAAGCTCAAATAGCTTATAGTACTTGTTTGTTTTGACAAAGGAAAGTTGGAATGCCACTTTGATAAATAACATGCGGCCAGACATATGGCTACACTACTATGACTGCATTGCCTCAATCTATAAATGCAAAAACTTTTGAGGCTAGCTCAGAATGCATCACATTTGCATTTTAAGACAAAATTCAGTAAATCTGTTATTCAGCCAAGTTTGGATTCTGTAAATGAAACGTGTTCAGGGTCTGAACTTTTTCCACTTCCTGCCACTGTGGCAGGCAAGTGTTTTTTTTGTTTTGTCTGCCACTCAGAAATTTTATCTGCCACTTCTGAAATCTCTGCGCTAAATGAAGGAATAGCATTTTAGATCTGACGTCATTCAATGTTTGATATATTTTACACAACAAAACATTATATGCATGGTAAATTACAGTGTTGGAATTACACCGTAGCTTCTGGGAGAGCCCTGTTTTTTGGTGGGAGGGTAGTGTACACAGTACTGTACTTTACTTTGTTATTGTCATCTATAGTGGTTATTTGCATAAAAACACAATTCAAATAATTAGGAAATAAATGATTGTATTATACTTTTTTATATTTGCTTTGATTAAAAACAATCTTGGCATCAGTCATTTTAATATTGTATTATTATTATTATTATTATTATTGTAACACATCATGATAAAGTTCAAATTAATCTTCGCCCAATAACCTCCGTTAACGTTAGTAGCTCCGTTATTTAGCCAAGCAGGACTGTGCTGCCCACCGACTGCTAACAGGTAACGTTACTAACTCTCCTCCTGCTGATTTCACCACAGAGTTGTGGTTCACAGTGTCGCATTATCAGGGAAAAATAGTGTGCGTCCCCTCAGGTTTAGTAGCGCCATGCTTTTGAGCACTTATTTTCTCTCCGCCATCGCTCCGGTCCCAGACAAACTGAAACAAGATACGGCGTGCGTGTGCCGTTGCGTCATTGTGCATACGTGACTGTTGGAAAGCATCCATACAGAGGATTGGATAGTCAGGGAGGCATGAGATGCCAAGGAATCAGACAACTAGAAAAACGATTCTCTATTCCCATCCTTAGCGTTTTCCATCTCTGTCAAAGTGGTGGATGGCCTGACGATTTTACCCGCCACTGTCAACAATTTACCCACATTTTGCGGGTGGCGGTTGCTAATTTCAGACCCTGCTTGCATCATTTAAGCCCTTAATGTTCATCCAAGCGACCTTTCACATCTTAAAGTTCACTCAGTTGCCGGTTTATAAATTACACCGAGCTACAACTAATGCGATCTAACACAACAGTCCAAGCTACCATAAATATCTCCCCTCATGAAGGTTATACCATTCAGTTGTTGTTGCAACTGTTTGGCTGAACAAAATATTAGAAAAACCTCTGAGTACTGGCCTTTTTGGAAAGTATAATTGGTAGATATTATTATCTTCCGGAAATATTACAGAAACCATTCATATGACGCAAACTTGTGACTCGATACTCATTGAATTATCGCTCACTGTTGCTGTTGAGTTGCAAGAGGCGATAACCATCGTAATAAATGTGCACTCCTCCATCCTTTTCTTTAGTACTTCACAAGTAGGCTGAAGGACCCACCCACCGACCCCTCCTCCAGTCCTGCGACAAATGAGACTTTGGAGGCCGGAGACACTCGCAATGTGCTGGAGTCCAAGTTTAACAACGTGATGACGCTCTGCGCCATGGTGCCTCTGCTCATCTTCACCTGCCTCAACTCCTTCATACACCAGAGGTATCCACCCTGCTCCACACGGACACACTCACACCAGAAAAACAAAAATAAACTGACGCTGGAGATTTATGTATGTACACGTGTCCACCCACAGGAAGTACTGAGTTAAACCCTCAAAGTGGAAGGGAATCAATTAACCAGTTTAAGCTGGTTTACTGAATGGATTTCCACTCTAATGAACAATTATATAACAGACATGACAAATCAGAATTCAAAAGAAAAAAAGCAGCTTTGTTTCATCTTTCGTGGCAAGAGTGTCGCCATGTTGCATTGGTGGCTTGGCTGAATTACACAGATACAACGGTAGAGACCATGAAAGACAGAGACTGAGGAGACACAGGACAGAAGAAAGCAAAAAAGGGGACACTATTGTAGTGTTCCAGGATGTAAAGATGAGTTTTAGAATGTTAAAACCAAGGACAAAACAGTCCATTTCATAGACTGACGCTGAAACGGAGATCAGTAACGTTACTGCAGCGCTGGCTCTAGTGACACTGAAAGAGTCCACCGACAGGCACTGAGTCCAGCTGCAGCTGACTGTCTCTCCATCTCCCGTCCTCCCCCCTCTCTGATCACCTGTCTCTGTCTCCCCATCACCCATCCTCTCCCCTCTCTGATCACCTGTCTCTGTCTCCCCATCACCCATCCTCTCCGATCTGATCACCTGTCTCTGTCTCCCCATCTCCCGTCCTCTCCCCTCTCTGATCACCTGTCTCTGTCTCCCCATCTCCCGTCCTCTCCCCTCTCTGATCACCTCTGAACCGAGTGAGTGAGTGAGTGAGTTAGTTAGTTTGTTAGTTGAAGGAGAACACAGGTAACATCAGGCAGATGATGTCTTTAGAGTTTTCTTTGGTGTTAAGTTTTACTTTGTGACTGGTCTCAGAGTCCTTGGTTTTAACATTATAAAACTCATCTTTACATCCAAGAACAATACAGTAGTGTCCCCTCTTTTGCTTTCTTCTGTCCTGTGTCTCCTCAGTCTCCGTCTCTCACGGTCTCTACCGTTGTATCTGTGTAACTCAGCCGAGCCAACCGACCTTGTGACGTCACAGGCTAGAGTACTGCAACATGGCGGCGCTCTTGCCACGAAAGATGACACAAAGCTGCTTTATTCTTTTAAATGCTGACTTTATTCATGCTTGTATTATAATTGTTGATTAGAGTGGAAATCCATTTATTAAACCAGCTTAACTTGGTTGATTGTTTCACTTCATTCAAAGGAGAAACAAACCCTTTTGAGGCAAATTCCGCACTTTTGCTTCCCGGCTCTTTCTGCATCCCCTCCTGCTTATCGGTACCTTTTGGTCACTACTATAGGTAACGTGATCCTGTATGTGATGTGTGTCTGCAGTGTGTTTGCTTTAATTAGTGTGGGATTGAGAGAGATCTGGGGTGGACCCCGACCACGGCTGACTCTTCGTCTGCACAAACACACCCAGGAATGTTATTTATGTTATGTTCTCTACCCCCCCACGCTCCCCCATCTTCTTCTTTACCTCTCCTTGTTCTATTTTTCCGGCTGTCCCTCACCTCCTCAATATACTTAATTTTATTCCTTTTATCTTCTTTTTCTTTCCAAAAGACACCCAACATGTTTCCTGTTTTTGATGAACAAAGGGCCGCTCATTCTGAATAATAACCCAATGCATGCTATTTTCCATTTACTTCCACTTTCTGTTTGAAATGACCTCAACTTTCTCAGATGAGCAATGACCCTCTTACCATCAGATAACCGGGAAAATGTTCCTGTTTTTACTTCTGGTCAACAGTGAACCATAATCCATCCCTCCATATTACATTCTCTCGATGCCTCTTTTTTGCCTCTTCCAAGTGTATGACTCAGCTTTTTCCCACGGTCTGTTAAAGTTGTTAAAGTTAACAAAAATCACAATAAATCGTAATATTGAATGAGAATACTTTAAAATCACAATACATGAATAAGCACCCGGGTATTGTGATAGCATCCAATCAGGGGATAGGTGAATCGTTTTTTGTTTTGTTTTGTTTTGTTTTTTACATTTTTTAATTTAAGTGTCAAACATGATAATAGTTTTCATTAAATGTCTCTCTTGCTTTCTTTCACTCTCAGGATTCCTCAGAAGCTTCGGATCACCGGCAGTCTGGTGGTCATCCTGGTGGTTTTCCTGTTGACGGCGGTGCTCGTCAAGGTGGACGTGGCCCCGCTGCCCCTCTTCACCATCACTATGATCAAAATTATCTGCATCAACTGTGAGTTTCTAAATGCATAACTAATGATCATTACATCATCCTTCAGTAGTCACTGCAGAGAAAGTCTCTCTTCAGACTTAAAAAGAAAGTCCAAACTACAGTAGGTCACAGAACACAATAAAGTAATGTAGTAATGCTTGTTATATTGGACATCGCAGTGCCTTCATCTCATTTCCACATTTTGAACTATCTCCATGTGTCATCTTCTTTGATCAACATCATCTGCATCCACTGTGTTGGGAAAATCCCTTTCATATGGCTACACACACGCACACATACATTCTCTCCTACCACACTGAGCTTCAGTCTGTAATCTCACTGCGTTTGTTTATTTACAATGACTCCCTGAACAGCAGGGATAAGCTTACCCCCCTCCTCATCCCCGTTGGGCCGGTCCTGACCCCGCAGGTCCTCATGAGGAACAGCCCATCGTGTTTGCTTTAGGGGGGAGGACGTCGTGACCTTGAAGCTTTGATATTGGAGTCGGCACATTCCTCTTAGTGGACAATTGTTACAAGATATCTGCAGCTAATAAAGCTCCAAAGTTGCTGTGTAAACGGTTGTAATCCATCAGTGTGATGAGAGTTTGTATGAACAAGCCTTTACTGGCTATAAATTAGTGATAAAACAGTTTTGTAAAACAATTCATTTGCTCCATGTTGTTTTCAGTTGTCTTGTTACAACAGTGTATTTTTTCTGTTGCTGTGGGTCAATGTATTTTTTTCTGTGTCACAGTGACTCTTTTAAAGTAAACTAACTAACTCTTAAACATCCTGGTCTTGTTCCCAGCGTTCGGGGCTATCCTTCAGGGCAGTCTGTTCGGGCTGGCTGGGATACTGCCCGCCTCCTACACCACGCCCATCATGAGTGGACAGGGGCTGGCCGGCACCTTCGCCGCTTTCTCCATGATCTGCGCACTGGCCTGTATGTCTCACACACACGATGCTCTAGTACACATCGTTAGAAATATGGATACACAGGAGGTGGACAAAATGACAAAAACACCTTACAACACCGACACACCTGTTTTGGTGCACAAAACTGCACAATACCGGTCTACTCAAATTCCATTTATAGAAATATGACTTTCCATTATGGCTGTCAATCGATTTAAAATATCTAATCACGATTAATCGCATGATTGTCCATAGTTAATCGCGATTAATCACAAATTAATTGCACATTTTTTATCTGTTCAAAATGTACCTTATAAGGAGATTTGTCAAATATTTAATGCTCTTATCAACATGGGAATGGACAAATATGCTGCTTTATGCACATTTATGTATATATTTATTATTGGAAATCCCAACAATACAAAACAATGACAAATATTGTCCAGAAACCCTCACAGGTACTGCGTTTAGCATCAAACATATGCTCGTTGCTAGTTTTTCCTCGCCAAAATTTAGCGTAAGTTTGGAGTGTTATTTATCCTCCTTCCCCACAAGCTAGTATGACGTGGTTGGCACCAATGGATTCTTTAGGTTTTGTAGTTTCATATGATGCCAGTATCGTCACTCTAGCTTTAAAACCAAGTTTGCTACAACCTAAAAATCTCAAGTTGCGTTAATGTGTTAAATAAATTAGTGGAGTTAATTATCAATTATTAATTAACTTTGACAGCCCCACTTTCCATATCTTGCACAACTCGTAATTATAACTTCTAATACAACAGTTACCTTGTGACAAGTAACCGCGACAAGGCTACTTCTGGCTGAGTTTTCAGGCCGAATATCGGGCCGATACTGGCTCAAATAGCTGAATCGGGTATCTGTGACAATGGGGCCGATCTATTTAATTCAATTCTTTATTTATATACATTATCTACTGGAATTGTAATTCTTCCTTTTTTTTTTAAGTTTTGACCACTTTTGTTGCTGCATTAAAACGGTGTACAATTGAATAGTAATTCCTGTTAATTTCTGAAGATTATTTTACCAAGATGCTGGTGTAGGATTTATTATTTTAAATATAAATAACAATTAAATAAATGTATATCCATGTATTTATTTGTTACATTTTGTTTTACAAAGTTAGGAAAGCAATGTTTTAAGTCAAGCCTGATGTTGTCTTACACATAAAAGAATGATCCCAGTCACTTCCACACAGCGAGGCATACAGCTCATAAATTAAACACTGGTATCAGATCGGTACTCGGTATCGGCCGATACCCAAAGCCCAGGTATCGCTATCGGGACTGAAAAAGTGGGATCGGTGCATCACTACTGTAGCAGTTTATAATCATTAGTTTCAGCCCTGGTCAATTGAAATAATCCAACAGCTGGAATTTGAAATATGATTTGAGAAGAGGAATACTGACTAAAGGAAATGTTGCCTAATGCAATGCTTACTTATTAACTTCTGATAGTCTTAAAAACCACCAATGATTCTATGTGTCTTGTCTTTGCCTGTAGCTGGATCGGCCCTGCAGGACAGCGCTTTTGGTTACTTCATCACAGCCTGTGTTGTTATTCTGCTGGCCATAGTGGCCTACATCATTCTGCCCAGGATGGTAAGACCTCGTATGCTCTAAATGAAACATTGTTTTAACATTGAGTTCAAACATTTCTAGTGTGTTTTTATCATGACGTATTTGTTTAAAACCACGTTCAGCTGTATCCCATTTTGCTCTCATTAACTTTGCACCTTTTGAAAAACTACTTTGTAAACTTGAGATGAGTGCTGAATGTTTTTAGATAAGTGCTTTTGGATTGGTGCTGTTTAAAGTTCAAGCTTTTTATTTTTTTTTAATGTAAGTCCAAACTCTACTCTCTGTGGAGGTGATGGATAACACATCTGCCAGAGAGGATCTACGGCATCTCAAGGAACATGACGAGCTTCCTGTTTCCTTTATCTGTGCTCTACTGGCTTGGTGGAAATGGCTCATTATGGGTTGTTGTTTTTGTTACCAGGAGTTTTTCCAGTACTACACGGAGAGTAATGGATCCAGACCCACTGGTGATGAGGAGAACAATATGGACTTACTCAAAAAAGGTACACAGGCCTGCTCAGATATTAAAAAATGAACAATTATGGAAGTTGAATCTCTTGGATAACTTAATAACACGATAGGTTCATGTTATGGCCATCAGTTTTGTATTTTCTCTACAAAATATTGTATTATTTGTCAGTTTGATGCAGGTGTTATTATAATAAACTGAAACCACAATGAAAATAAGCAGTGAAAAAAATTGTTAGTAAAGTGAAACCAAATAAAAAGAAAATCTAAACAGAAACAATATTTTCTGGGTAAAAAAAAAATAACGTAAATTCATTTCAGTTTTAGTTTTTTTTTGTCAATAATATAGCACTACTGAAAAAAGGAGACAGCATGAATTTCGGTCAACTCTCGTGACGTTGAACCACAAAAACTCAACGTCCATCCAGGAGATTACGCTATGCCGCAATTGCTTCAATAAAGTAGCATAGCGCGAATATTAAAAGTTAGGCCATTCCTACACAGTTCTCCAACTGTGTATTTTGTATGTATATGTAGCTACATACTTCTGAGACGTTATACCAGGCCCTAACAAAATATAAATAAATGGGTATTGCATTCGCAGTATTGCATTCGCTTTACCGCACCGTTGTGACGAAAAGAGAGCTGAGCCGCAAGGCAAAGCTCTCGATCTACCGGTCAGTCTTTGTTCCTACTCTCACCTATGGTCACCTGGGTCATGACTGAAAGAACTAGGTCGCGAGTACAAGCAGCTGAAATGGGTTTCCTCAGGAGGGTGGCTGACGTCTCCCTTAGAGATAGGGTGAGAAGCTCAGTCATCCGTGAGGGACTCGGAGTAGAGCCACTACTCCTTTGCATTGAAAGGAGCCAGCTGAGGTGGTTCAGGCATCTGGTAAGGATGACCAGTATAAGCGGTATGAGATGAGATGAGAGATGAGACTCTGAAAACTAACTAAAACTAAAATGAAATCAAAAAGTCAAAACTAAAATAAAAAATAACCTTTTTGAAAATTCCAAACTGTTCTAACCTTGTGATGACATCCATTCATGTCCACCTGAGCCTAGAAAGTGCTCCAGCTGCAAGTCACCTAACAGCGTCTATGCAGAAAATGAGCAGGACTATCTTCATAGTATAACAGTATCATAACAAGTCACTTTGTGTCAGACGTGTTTGGTCGCTGTGTCGCCTTAGCGTCTCTCTTACACCCAGAGGTTTGCTCTCTTTACTACACATGGAAGCCAAACCCACTGAAAGTGTTGCTTCCAGTTTGTGTTTTGGCGACAACTGGACCGGTGTGCATCTGTGGCGTTAATTACTACTGTGTGAGACTGTAATGGGAGCCCTATGTTAAATAACAGTTGAAATCTTGTTCGTACTGTACACCCACTCAAATGTGGGAACGATGGTGTTAACTCCCACTTGTGTCACTTGACCAACATGATGATAGAGAGGTGTTTGTTTGTTTCCAGCAGATAGTGCAGCAGAGAAGCGACCGGTGGTGAGTCTGATGGAGGACGAGGTCAAACCCACCGTGTCTGTGTTCAACATCTTCAAACAGGTGAAAGGACTTTCTCACATTCCAACACTATGAACACAAATTAATGAATGCCAAAAAAAAAAAAAAAAAAAGCATCGTAGTCATAAGCAGATACAGAAGCAAGACTCCTCTGCTTGTGACACATTGGTGCCGTTACATTGACCAGTGGTAACTGTAGCTGCCATTCAGCATCCCGTCACTAGTCAGAGATAACCAGCTTCATTCTGATGACCTCTTTTTGCATTTTCCACCGTCTTACTTGTATGACGGAGATTAAACCGGTCACATGATATTGATTGTGTTCGTCAGATCTGGGTGATGGCTCTGTCGGTGTGCTTCATCTTCACCGTCACCATTGGAACATTCCCAGCCGTAACAGTGGAGGTCAAGTCGACGGTGGCAAACGGAGGCGCCTGGGGTGAGTCTCCATTCCTGACATCTATACACAGCTACACTGCTGCAGTAGCTAGCAGACGTCTACCGATAGTGGACTTTTAAAGACTGTAAGACTGACTTATAACGATAGCTTGGAGCGGGAAAAAGCAGATAGCCGATTAATCGGCCGACACCCCCCCCCCCACCCCTGGCAAAAAAACATTTAACCCTGTTGGAAATGAACAATCTTTTACTTTTAACTATATAACTAACTGAATTCTAAGTCAAAATAATAAAAAAACCTTTAAATACATATCTAAATAAATAAATAAATCTGGAGCTGAACATCTAAGTCAAAGTAATAAATATCTAAATGAATAATAAATACATAAATAAATCTGTAACTTAACATCAAACTCAGAGTAATAAATAAATAAATATATGAATCTGGAACTGAACATCAAACTCAGAGTAATGAATATCTAAATAAATAAATAAATGATAAATAAATATATACATCTGGAACTGAACATCAAACTAACCATAATTTATTTTTTGAAAGAGAACAGTGAAAGTCAGAGGTTTCTCGCCGTCAGTTGGAGTTAATGACGTGTTTTTCTTCCGTCAGCTACTTTTGCATACGCCGTGTTCACTAAACCAGTTTTGATCACTCTGAACGGGTTTGGGTTTTTATCCTTGTTCAGACATTTGTTCCCAAACATTTTTGAGAACAAACTTTTTTTATTTATTTACTCCACAGAAGATGTGTCTGTTGTTGAATCCTCTCTTCCCTGAAGGCGATGGAGCTCTGAAACATTTGCAGCGTTCTCTTTCATGAAGCACAAGCTGTTGTCTGCTTGGTTTGAGACGTTTCTAAGGATGATTTGATGCTTTCTGTGAGTCTGGAATACACAGTAACCACTGTGAGTCCAAGCTGACCACCTCCATGACGGAGAAGGCTACACACTTTTCCATCTTTCAATCCCACAGAGGTCGAGGTTTTTCTTTCAAGCAGAGACATCTGCAGTCTCGTTGTCGTTAACAACAGCTTGTTTGTTTTGTTCCCTTTTCAGAAACTTACTTCATCCCCGTGTCATGTTTCCTCCTCTTCAACTTGATGGACTGGGCTGGCAGGAGTCTGACGGCCGTCTGTATGTGGGTCAGTAGAGACACTAAAACACCAATAGCATGCTTTACCGACGGGGCTCTGCCCTTTTCTGACCTTCTCTGGAGGTTCTGGGCTGCCTCTTCGGGTTCAGAGCTCAGTCAGTTCACAAGCTTGGTCCCAACTAACAAGTTTCCTGCTGGGTTAGTGGAACAATTCAGGGGAAATTTGATCTCAAATCTGGTCATAACTGCCTAAAGACAGTGACCAATGCTTGAACTTTACTTCCTCATGCAGTCCCGTTAACAAGTCAATTGAGAAATAGCAGCTTATAAACCCGTTTGCCTTATAGGGTCGTCTGAAATGATCACATCAAAACTATTTAGTGTTATCTACTGTTGCCTGGCGGGCGAATGGCGCCGTGGACAACAGACACACTTTAATGGAAGCGTTTGGTGACATCAATTGTTTACACAGGAATAAATCACTCATGAGTAATGAGTGGAATGGTAGAAAACATCTGTCAGAGTTTGGGGTGAAAATAAAGGCGACAAGTTTCATTGCTGAGATCAGGGGTTTGTTTTGGCAAAACATGTGTTTGTGCACTATGTGTGTGTGTTTTGGGGGTCAGAGAAGAGTGACAGTGGTGATTCTGAAGCTCCCTCTTCTCTTCCTTGCACATCTGGATGAACGACGGCAGCTTGGAGGTTATTGAACTGCTAAGAAGCCCCTCAGCGCTGCTACACATCTGGGCACCGTGTCTGTTGTTGGCGTCTTTCCCGGCACAGATCTCTGTAGCACCGACAGCTAGTGTTTAAAATGTGTAACAGCAACAAGTTCCAAACATTGGAGCCGTCACCGTCCGCTCCTCCGGTGTGACTGATGGCACTTAGTGCACATGTTTTGCAATTTGAGGGTTACCTTCTAGACACAGCCGCATTAGCCTCTGGCCAGCAGCAGCAGTCGGAATCACTTCAGCGGCTGTGTGTCTCAAATACTCGCTGCCTTGATAACCAGCTGCACGCGGACCACAGAGAGATGTGCCGAGGCTTTTCAGGTCTCTGTTGATAGTTTGTTAGCTTGCTTCCATGGCTGCAGAAGGCTGTGTCTGCCTGCCGATTTGTTTCATACGTGGCAACGGGGGGATTGAAATGGGCAGTGGACGGTATCACACTGATCCAGAACAAAAACACACGTTTTGGACCAGAATGGAAATTTCAAAGGAGAACATACTGGCTGTAACATTGTTGACAGAGAAGCCAGTACTTCAATTCAGCATGTTTCATTAACCTCTGATGACATCTCATGGTTATTTTATGAGTTATTACAGGAAATATATTACATATTGGGCCCTTTTAAAAGTGCTATTGATAACATTGATAACATTCAGATAGATGTCGCGCTCTCCCTCCCCCCGTTCCATTGCATTCACTTCACAACAAGCGGTTGCCAGTTCGTTGCACCACCTGCATATTTTGTGGTGAAGTGGAGTGAGACTCAATCATGTCGAGTGATGAATCTTTCGTGGTAAAGTAAAAGTCATTTTGCACGTAGCTATAGGCCTACACTAGATGTGTGTCGCTGACGACACAGAGACACCACCTGACACCAACGTCATTTTACGATTGGCTCACAAGGCTTATTAGTCGTGAGAACTGAACGTCCGATATCTTCCACAGAGATAAACAAAACATTCATTTTTAAATGATTCATTCAAAATGTCTTTTAGGAAAAGCCATACTTTTATTCTGCACCTTTCTAAAAGCTCTGTGGACGTATCGTTGTTATTTTGATTATTCGTCTACATAAACATATGATCAATATGACCTTTAAATCTTTAAAACTCTTAAGAATTAGACTTGTTTGTAAACTTGTTATCTCCTATGATCCAGAGTAAGTAATAATCAAATTGAATCAATCCATTCAGCACAAAGTGAGTACAGTTAGTTAACCCGGTCTGACCTGCACTGGAATGCAGCTTCTCAGTGCAGATAACAGCAGTCAGCTGCTCCAGAACATGTGACTTTATTTACCGTTGTGGCAGCTGCCAATTCTCTGGCGCTTGCTGTCATTTATCTTTTCTCTGATGTTTTTTTTGGTTGAATTGCTGAGTGATTAGAGGGTTATTCAGTTCACCTGTTGCGCAGGGTGTGGGTACTGGCTCTTAAATGATAGTTGAGAGCAGCTTGGTGCATTCCCCTCTTGGCCAATCAGGGGATAACGACGCCCTTTCTGTAGGGCTTAAAAGAGGAGGGAAACTGCACACCCAGTGTCATTCTGATCTCTCCTT
>CAKAOI010047003.1:0-26701 GCA_916701655.1 Sebastiscus albofasciatus
AGGGGGGTCCCACATTATATTTTCTACCTTGTAAGGGGTCCTCGGCTGAAAAGAGATTGAGAACTTCTGCTCTATAATATGTTGTTGTGCAGGATATCAGTCAAGGCAGAGAGGCAATGAAAATCACCTCCAAAAAAAAATGTATCCAGGGCAGGTAGCTTGGGAAGGTGCCGTCTAAATTGTTGTAAGCCAGAGTGCAGTTTGTCCAGAGAATGGCTGCCTGGCATGCTTTTACTGCAACAGGAGTAGCTGAGAGCCAGATGAGTGTCTCTGGGAGATATGGAACAGTAAGTAAAGGTCAACTGCTATTAGCATAACGACTAGCACCATTTGGATATGCAAAATCCATAATTCAAGGAAGAACACATCTCCCTCCCTCCCTCTCTCTCTGTCAGAGCCAGGGGAGCAGGAACAAAGTCACCACTTGACCCTTTGCTAGCAGCGGCCACTTGACTGCATTTTAATTAAAAGGCAAAAACCCACAGCTCACTAAATAGCCTAATCTCTACACGCTAACTTTAACACGAGCTAATGCAACGTCTGGCTCAGTTCACACATGTGTTTAATACTACATGAGCAAGGTGGAATACTGTGCTTTCATCACTATAAGAGCAGAGCAGACCGCTCTAAAGACTTTATAATTCATCGTCGGTGACATTTCCTGCGGATTTGAGGCTGCCGCTGCAGAATGAGATACTGTATTGTTTGACAATAGAACAAGAGTGATTATATCATTTTCTATTAAAAAGAGAGGTATTAATTACACGCAGGCCAGAATATGTCAGAGATGCCAAGTCCAATTATTTCAACGATGCTTCAGTGATGGATATCAAGTGTCAGTCGTATTGGACTTTTGAGAATTGATAAAACACACGTGCAGAGCATTACTCTACTTGTTCTCAAACCAGACAAATCCATGCCTTTAGGATTAATCTGTCCTCAACCAAGGCCATTTATGTAGTCGTTGTAACTAGTAATTCAACAAACATAAATGCAAAGAATAAACCCAGAGACACAGGAATAAATAGTCAGAAAATAATCCATGTCTAGCTACAGTTAACATCTTTCTGGCTCGTCTCAGTGTTGAAGGCCAGCAGCAATGCGAGGCCTCTCTCCTCCTGCCTGTTGTTCCTCTGCACCAATCTGCTGTCTTGTTAAACATGAGCATTATGTCTGTTCTGATTGCATCACACCAGCAGCTCGGCCCGCTCCGCCGTGCTCAGCAGCTGTTTGGCGGTTTAAGGATTTAGGCCTGGTGTTAAGAAACATGTTTACAATCCTCCCTAAATCTGACAGGCTTTGTCATCAAATCTGTAAACAGAGACGCATGGTCAAATGAATGCACACACACACTGACACACTGGAGATCAGCTTACTGTTAAGCACTGTATCCCATGTTGGCATTATACATCTTTTTCTCCACTGAAAAATGTGTGTACATTTATACATACTGTCTGAACTATATAAAGAGTTGGATATGAAATCTAAATGTTGTGTTTTGCTACTCTCTCTTTCCTCCGTCTCAGGCGCCGGCGTCCCCCAGTTTCAGCCCATCCCGCTGAACAGCGGCTCTCGTGTGCAGCTACTGATCAACGGCTCGCTGCTAATCAAACACGTGCTGGAAGACGACAGCGGCTTCTACCTGTGTAAGGTCAGCAACGACGTGGGAGCTGATGTCAGCAAGTCCATGTACCTCACCGTCAAAAGTAAGAGCCTGCGTCTGATGCACGATCAATAACAGCTGATGGGCAGTAATCATTGTGTAGTTTAATGCCTGGGCTGGCGCAGCGACAAGCAGCCGTTAAAAAGGATTCCCAGCAGCGGGATTTTACAGATACTCCTCGTAAAGTTGATCGGCCAGACATTAACTTTGTAAAAAAAATAAATGGAGGGAAGGGAGATGCACATCAGCAGATTCAAGCTGTGCAAATGATGAACAAACTGAGACTGAGAGTTGCAGATTCTGGTCATAATCCATCAGAAGCAACATCTCACTGGCCAAAATAGCTTGTGATGTAATAAAAAACTTAGACTTTATTAGAATCATCACATACGTACATACAGGTACATACATGAAATTTGACCTTTGCATTTAACCCATCCTAAACATTTAGGAGCAGCGGGCTGCTGTAAAGCACCCGGGGAGCAGCTCAAGGTTCATTGTCTCGCTCAAGGACACTTCAACATGCAGACATTAGGAGCTGGGGATCGAACCTTGTGGTTTAAGAACGACACGCTCAACTCACTGAGACACAGCTGCCCAAAAACACTCTATAAGTTAAGCAAAGCATTAAAGGGGTCATGATCCTGACTTCCTTACTGGATAAGATGACAAAAACCAAACCTTTAGTACATCTGTTAAAATAGTGGAGGCTTACCAGAAGGAGGCAACAAAACCACTTAGTTAGTTTTGTCAATAAAACTGCTCACTTAGGTTTTTTGGAAAAACGTCATGGTTGGGCTTAAAATAAGTACGTAAGAAGTAAAATACATGTGGATGCAACGTAACGTAAGTACGGAAAAGTTACTAATTTACAAAACAAAACAGCGGTTTCCTGGTTGAGAGTCCTATATTTGTTGGACCCATCCACCTCCCCTCCTGCTCGCCATAGCCAGTCTTTCTCACTTTATATTCTACGTCACTAGCTCTGAGTGTAGCATATTTACGCAGATGCATTTCCATTGCAGTCAGTACAGGACTACATGGCGTACAAATGACACGCCAAAAGCAAGAACGGCGTTCTTATTGCACGCTTTTGCCTTGCACATTATCGTGTCATTCATACGCCTTTTCAAGCGACCGGGATGCATAGTAACGCTAAAGGACCAGGAACTGCACAAACTTCCAAATCTGTATGCAGACAGCTTAACCTCCTGTTTCTGAGTATATGTACCGGTAAGCATGTTAGTGTTTTTGTGTCAGTGGTCGGCATGTTAATGTCCCCGACTACAGGTCTCCTGCCTCCAGTGAGCATTAGCATGTAGCTCCCCTGTAGCGCTAGGAGTGGCTCCTCATTTTCATGGCGCTTAGATGCGAGTGGGGCTTATTTTCCCTCTGCTACCGTTATCAAACTGGAGCACGAGGAGCCCCGCTGACGGGCAGCCCTCTCTCTATCTCTCCTTCTTCTTTCTCTCCGTCCTCGCCAGCCCAAAGTCTGATATATACAACACAAATGTGTAAAATGTGTACATATACAAGAACCTGACTACATTGACAAGGAACACACATTCAACTTTTAAGTGACGGGATGGAAGTTGTAACTGACCCTGACTTCTAACCTCTCTGTGAAAAGGGACACCAACAAAATGATCTCCTTCTGGATAAATCAGCACTTGTTATCATTAATATCAGCTGGCACGATGCCGCAGATATTCATGTGTCACTGTAATGAAGCCTCGCAGTGTACAAGGTTGGGAGCTGCCACTGTGTGTGAGGCTGTCAGTGCTCCAGCGGCAGGCTCAGAGAAGAACATGCTCTCTGTGTTTTCATAGGTCAGTTTGCTGACTGTAGCAGCCAGTTGCTATGCAGCAAGTTGACCTATGGCTGTACTAACCTTTTTTTCTTCCATTTTCTACCAAGCGGAGCGCAAACACTGTGGCTGCAGCTACAGCAGACTCTACTCTCAGTAGCATATCCCACTCTGAACACTAAACATTGATTTTGAAGACATTTTTTATTTATTTCAACTAAAGAAAACTACAAGCAAACAAGGTCTTGTGTCATTCAGTGTTTTAGCTTATATAACAGAGAAATACATCTTTAATAGAGCTGTCAAAGTTAACGTTGTAGCAGGATCACTTCTAAAGCTAGCTTGAATATACTGACATCATAAGAAACTAGAAAACCTAAGGAATCATGTTATACTAGCTTGTCTTGAAGGAGGCTAAATAACGCTCCACACTTGCACTAAATTTTGGCGAGGAAAAACTGTCATGGCCATTTTCAAAGGGGTCCCTTGACCTCTGACCTCAAGATATGTGAATGAAAATGGGTTCTGTGGCTACCCACGAGTCTCCCCTTTACAGACATGCCCACTTTATGGTAATCACATGCAGTTTAGGGCAAGTCATAGTCACGTCAGCATATGTTTTATGCTAAATGCAGTGCCTGTGAGGGTTTCTGGACAATATTTGTCATTGTTTTGTGTTGTTAATTGATCTCCAGTAATAAATATATACATATATTTGGATAAAGCAAGCATATTTGCCCACTCCCATATTGATAAGAGTAATAAACACTTGACAAATCTCCCTTTCAGGTACATTTTGAACAGATGTGCGATTAATTTGCGATTAATCACGATAAATTATTTTGATCGATTGACAGCCCTAATCTTAATAGATTGGAGCTGCATTTGTTCATCATGGTATGCTTGTTGTATTGTATCTACTGAAATCTATCATACCGATATGAATCCTTCAGAGTCAAAGAGAAGACTCACCATGAACAGGTTAGAGTGAGATCATATAGATCAGCAATCAGCATTGTTGTTGCACTGCACTACAGTGCAGGTCTTCTCCTTTTCTCTCTGACCATTTTACTTTTGGTCACTTTGTGAGGTCATCTTGCTGTGACTAAGTGTGTGTTTGGAGGAGATGAACAACAAAATACATATATACTGTATATGTTTGACCAATCGGCTTCCGGTCTAACGACGGATAAGCCTCTGGGGGCAAGGGGCTATATTTTTGGGGTTCTGGTGTAGCCAGCAGATATCTGGGCCAAGACTTCCTTTTCCCGAAGATTAACAACTCGAGATGCAAGACTGGAGTTAGAGTTGAGAGACGACGTCTACGACAGGATTGTTTCACAAGTAGCCAGTTTACAAGTTAATTTTAAACCAATAAAAAGCTAAATCATTGTCAGACAATAGCCGACGGGTTCCCAGATTGTATTTCGGCCAATGTGTTCCGCCTCTCCGACTGTTTACCTGCATTCAACCAAAGCCTGCTCGAACATGATTGTTCAATAATACTCAGACTACACACGGAAACCAGAACGCTTCTGATGCCAAAATCTTCTCCCGTTGCCTCCAGATTCTACATGTGGATGCAGAATCTGTTTATAGAGATTAATGTAGGACAGACTGGAAAGAGCTGTGGTTTACATATACAGCTTGGTTGGTGTGCATTGTAGTGATGTGGGAGACTCGGGTGTGTGAGATGTAAACTGAGATCGCATGCATAGTTTCAGTTTCATTGCTCTTTATAGTCAGTTGTATCATCTACCATAGTAGAGGAGAGAGTGTGTGTGTTTGTGTGAGAGAGAGGTTTGACCCAGCAAACGCACTGTGCTGTTGCTCCAGGCTTCAGTTTCATGCTGTTCTCGACTCTATCAAAGAGAATTTTGACGGCTTTAATGCTAAATAATGTAAGCTTACTTCTCATATAACTAGTAGTTTCATTAACACAAACCGTAAAGGTTCATTATTTACAGCCTTTATTATTTATA
This sequence comes from Sebastiscus albofasciatus, assembly GCA_916701655.1. NCBI lineage: Eukaryota > Metazoa > Chordata > Actinopteri > Perciformes > Sebastidae > Sebastiscus > Sebastiscus albofasciatus. The sequence goes on from CAKAOI010047003.1 coordinate 5,453, forward strand.
TCAAAGACGTGTTTTTCTCCTTAAGATTGATTTACATTTTTGTTCTAGTAATTTCATGAAAATTAATTGAGTTGTATGTTTTCATTGAAATTATTTTTTTTCTTACCACAAGTTGAACATGGTTATGTACGTAGTAAGCGGAGTAGGATATTAAACCAAAACCTGTAGTTCATTACTTGTCAGTTAATTGCTGTCTCACACACACTGACACCATGTAGTATCTATTCTTACTGCTGAAAAAATACTTAACTTTTTAAATAACATTGACCTTTTTGCTCCATAACTATTAAACAATTGTGACACACTTGCACAGAGCCTCTTCTTCTAACTCTGCGAGTCCCTTCTTTAACATGCAATCGTACAATTATAATTATTAATGTAAATTCAGCCAATCCTGGCAGTATTGCCAAGAGCTTGTAATTTTTTTTTTTCTAGTTCTTGCGATATTTCTGCAGGTCAAACCTGACATTTTACCTGTCTACATGTAAAATTATCTTATTCTAAAGCACTGTTATCTTATTAAATTTGGCGCTAAATGCAGAATTATTTACGTGTTTATTTTACTGAGCCTTTGTTGCATATAAATATGGTTATTTGAAGAACACCTGCTGTTGAAACCTTTGAATAGGGCTGTCCCGAATACCATTTGTGCCACGTGGCGCAGCAGGCTGACATGTTCTTCTGTCTGTCTGTTTCCATCTCCCCCGTTTCAGTGCCGCCTCCACACTACTGTACACACACGCACCTCTACACACAACAAACAGCGATATCCATCTCAGAATAACTAATTATAATTAATGTTGAATGTGAATAAGGCTGTGGGATCACTCCTTATTTCATGGGCTATTTGGAAAACGTATACATTATTATTATGACATACTTACCATATATAAACAAAAAACGAAGCATTCGAATACTGATTTGGAGGTCCATTGCTATGGCAACGGTTGAAGCTTCGAAGCATTTCGGGTCAACCCTGCTTTTGAATATAATTTTTATGATTTCTCAAACATACATACTGTATATGTCCATTTTGCATCTATGAGTTAATACACTTTTCCTACAGCCTTGCACTATTAATTGCAAAATACCACAAATAACACAAAATACCTACATTTTTTATTAAATCTGCTGCAAGTTTAGTCATCTTTTGCCACAGTAATCACAACATTTAAAGGTACTCTGTACGATATCCAGAGAATTGCTATAGCATCAAACAACTATTTGCTACGTAAAGATATAGAGGAGTAATGTCTACCTGAGCAGAGAATGAAGTCACTCTCCCTCTCTGCGTGTTATAAGCCAAGCTTCTTCTTGCTTTGTTGACGCAGGCCAGTCGTGCGTGCTGGCCATGCATGCTGGCTGTACATGCCTTGTAACGCAGTGGTTCGCTCATAGCCGCTGCTCTGCACTTCTCTCATACGGCGGTTACAGTCGATAACGTCGATGTGGCGCTGTCGTGGAAGCGTAGCACACGCCCTCGGTTCCCCCTTGGGTTAACACTGTTATCTCTGTCTGCAGTGTTGCATTTGTTTTCACTGTTAGCACTGGTAGCACCGTTAGCTACGAGCCACCAGCTCAGTTGTCGCGATGTTGAGAGCCGTGCGGAGGCAGTAGAAATGCTTCCAATCTTGCATTAACTCCTTTAATGCTTTAGTAACTGATTGGGTGTTTTGCCAATACCTGCTTATCTCCAGAACCGTTGATACTGCAGCTAACATCATGCTAAAGCTAATGCTACCAATGCCCTCATGACATCACCACAACATGTCATCATCAGTAACACTGAATATGGATTAAACACACACGAGTACAATTCTCTTTTTACTCTCTGTCCATTTACACCTAAATTAAATTTCTCTTACCGTGTCATTTAAAACCTCCAAGTCATTTATGATTCAGTTAGCATTGACGTGTCATCTTCACAGCTCCAATAATTCACATTACAGGAAACAGCTGTGTGAAACACTGTGTGCTGTCCTTCCTCTGCTGCCATTGGCTGCCCAGTCATTACATGCTGGCTCAGCCGCACGCTTGTCACTCATCAACCGATCACATTTCATGCCCTTTAAACCCCAAACTGTACTCGTACGCTCAAGATGCTTTCTGTAAAAGTGTACTTACTCGCATGAGTGGTTTGAAAAACTGAGACCATTACTGTGCTCGTATTCGCCATCACCATCATGTCGATGTGTGTGTGTGTGTGTGTGTGTTTGTGTACACATTTCTTTTCATTTTTAAGCTATGATTTTAACATAGATGTATTTTACTTCTTGCCTGTGTGTTTGAAATCATGTCTGTTTTTATTTGTGTATCCATTCATGATGCACTGTGTTCATTCTGCTTGCATGCAACGTGTGCGATTTTATATGTGTGTGTGTGTGTGTGTGTGTGTGTGTGTGTGTGTGTGTGTGTGTTATGAGACGCAGGAACTCTTGAGTGCATTTCAGCCTCATTTAAATCCGTCAATACTTCAATTAGAAGCCGACGAGGGGGCTCAAGGGAAGAGCAGTCCGCGTGTTTCTCTGCTTTATTTGCACTCTCTGGCTGTCTTTGTTTCTTACATTTCCAGCAATGCGAGAATGATTAAAAAGATAAATAACACATTATTTGTTTCATTTTATACCCTTGTTCATTTGCTGGCAGCTGCGTGTGTCCTCCAAGTGTCTAAATCCCCCATTGCCAACAACAAAGCATACATTTATTTACCATTTATACAGATCATTTTTTAGCTTCATTGAATCACTCTTCTAACAAAATAGTCTTAATCCCAGATGAATATTAGAGTAATACATCATACATTTAAATCATTCAGTCCGCGCTGCTCCTCCTCCGTGTGTCTCCGTGCATGTTTTGCTGTTAGTCGTCTTTCTAAATCACAATGTAAACATAGTGAATCCTGTAGAGTGACAAAAGAGAGCTTTCCTGTATAATTGCAGGGTGGTGTCTTTTTTATTATAGCTGTCAAAGTTAACGCGTTAATAACGCAAATTTGTTTTAACGCCACTGATTTCTTTAACGCATTAACGCAACTTGCGGTTTTTAGGTTGAAGGGGACTCAGTTTTAAAGCTAGAGTGAAGATACTGGTATCATATGAAACTATAAAAACATAAGGAATCCATTGGTACCAACCATGTCACACTAGCTTGTCGGAAAAGAGGCTAAATAATGCTCCAAACTTAGGCTAAATTTTTGTGAGGAAAAACTGGCATGGCCATTTTCAAAGGGGTCCCTTGACCTCTGACCTCAAGATATGTGAATGAAAATGGGTTCTATGGGTACCCACGAGTCTCCCCTTTACAGACATGCCCACTTTATGATAATCACATGCAATTTTGAGTCATAGTCAAGTCAGCACACTGACACACTGACAGCTGTTGTTGCCTGTTGGGCTTGAGATGGCCATGCAGTAGTAGACTTATCTAAAGATATAAAAATCTGAACGGTAAACCCGTCACAGTGTAAACTGCATTATTTAACAAAAAAAACGTGACAGCATAACAACATGTTTTTGCTTGACAAATCACTGGAAAGATTAATCACCCATCAAATAGTTACCAATTTATTTTCTCTCCCTCGATTAATCAACTAATTGTTTGAGCTCTAATTTAATCTGCAAATGCTTCGACAGTTTCACCACCAAGGTAATTTGGTAACTAGGAGTTAAGAAGTGCCAGTTTCCATACAAAAAAACGTTCAAATCGTGCTCCTGGTTTTATTATACTAGATTTAACCCATATGTCACTCATCTTTGTAAGAGTGAAGCCTCCTCCACACTGTTCAGTCCTTCACCTCCTGTCTGAACCTCTCTGTCTTTGTTCCCCTCCTTCTCCCTCCCTCTCTACCCCCTCAGCTTTCTCTTTCTCCCTCGTCTCCCCTCTTCCCACTCACACTTTCTCCTCTACCCGCCCGTGTTTTATTACCAGGCCCCTGTAATATCGCTGGATATTAAAAAATATACATCAACCGAGCAATTATGGGCTATCAAAAAGAATAGGTTTAGCCCGGGGCCCTGTGAGCGCTGCACGGTGGATGCATAGAGATGAGATGAGGAGGAAGCGAGCGAGTGGCCTCACCTCAGCGCGGGCCACTGAGGCACGACCAAGATCGGTGAAGATTGTAGAACATTTTAGATACTGCGGTCTACATCACATGGTAGAGATCCTGAATGCACGAACATTTAGCATGTCTTATTCACACATAAGCACACATACAAGGTCACAGACAGATTAAAACATCTCACATGTATTCAGATGTGCATATTTATATGTGCTAATAGCATAAATGACGAATATTCTAATACAAACATGTTTTCATACAGAAACAAACACACTGAGTCTTGCATTCTGTCATTGCGTGCCCTTTCTCTTTCGATGAGCAAACACGAGCTTCGTCGATGTTAACTCGCACTGCCAAGGCCGCAGATTTAGATGGAGAAAATAGCCCCTGTTAAGGAGCAATAACATTTAGAGAAGGGGCTGAGAAGACTCTTTTAATAGGACTCACTTAAAATTCATAGTTGCTATGCAAAATAAATCAGCGATTTCCTGCGCGGGGGCAGCGGGGAAGGGGATGATGGTGTGGGGAGCGAGGGAGAGGGAGGGGCTGCGAGTGAATAAGAGATGAGGTTTAAACGTTGGCAGTCCCAAGTCTGACACATTTCATCATGTCGGGGGGCGGGCGGGGGTTGGAGGGCGCACATATATACACACACAAGCGTGCAGGCCTCGTACGTGCACGCGAACACACAAACACAAGTAGCTCCCCTTTTGATTTTTGTTGGCTGCATCAAAGAAGGAAATGTACTGCGAGGAAGAAGTCAGAAACATGTTGAAGGAGTCTGTGTTCATTTGTTTGTGTGGGGGCGTTGCTGTGTGGGATTTGTGTTTGTGTGTGAATGTGCTTGTTAACTCTCTTGATTTTAATTTACAGCATATAAATTAGAGCCCGACTGAAACAGCGACATGGGCGATGTTATAGTCAGATATTAGCTTATCACAGATATACTGGTATCAGCGGAAAGACATTACAAAGACATGATTGAGCTAAGCCACGCTAGCGGCATATTATAGAGTGTATATAAGAAGTGGATGTAGTCACCGTGATGTCACCCATTCGTTTGTGGACTACGGTTTTTGAAGCCTCAAGTTCAACATTTTGTCCGTCGACCTGTTGGTTATTTGCAATCAAAAGTGACACGAGAGTGTGGAGCCAAGTGCAACCGAACGCTGAATAAGACATTTATAGGTAACAAAAGGGTTATAATTAACTTTAATGAACTGAAAACACACTGTAAAAGGGTTAAAGTAAGTAAGACATACATCACCCAGACCAGACCGGACAACGCCGTGGTAGCGACCTGTCAATCACAAGGTAGTCACGCCCTAAAGCATCTCCTGCTTTATGGTCTATTTGACTCTAAATGGGACCAGAATTTACTAAATGAACATCATGCTGTATTGAAGAAGTCTTAAAACTAACGATTGAGACCATAAACTCATGTTTACAATGTTTACTGAAGTATTAAATCAAGTGAGAATCAGAAGTAGTACAAGGAGCCATTCTGCATAATGACTGCTTTTATTTGTCATACTTTAATTACATTTTGCTGATGAAACTTTTGTACTTTCACATAAGTAAAATTTTGAATTGAAGACTTTTACTATACAAATTGTAGTATTTTTAGGCTTTTCTTTTATAGCATTTATACTTTTCCTTAAGTAAAATAAATCTGAGTACTTCTTCCACCACTGGTCTGGCTCTAATACAAATGTGTGCACATGCTGCACAATGTAGATACATATATATCTATTTATGTACCTACCACTGAAATAATAAATAACAACAGTGCAAGAAACAATCTGTAGCTTTTTACTGCCTGCTTGTGCTGCAGAACGTCTGAGGTTTTACACATCAGGGCAATTTGCCATTCACACAAGCACAAATGATTCATTATAAATTCAAGTACTTTAATTGACTTGTGATTGTATAACCTTCCTGGCACTCCTAGTACGAGCAAACTGTACCAGGCTGGCACCCGTGTGAGGCCAAAACAAATTATTACAAAGTTATCTACAAATACTGTTTTGACCCAGGGGAATACTCTCTCTGTGTGTGTGTATTTCTAAATAGTGTTTTCAGTTGTCTGTGTGTGCTTCTGTTTTGGTTTGTTTGTGCATGTGCATCCCTATGTTTTTTTTATTCTACACTTGCGTACTGTACAAGTGTGCAAGGCCAGTATCTCTGTATTTGTCTTTGTTTGTGTATTTTCAAATGTGCATGCGTGCATTTGACGTTATTCGTGCATGTCTGTATATATTTTTGAGTGTGTGTGTGTGCGCGTGTGTGTGTGTGTGTGAGACAACAGCACGGCCAGCGGACTTGTCTGCTGCGTATGAATAATCAAAGTGGTCTCTCTCATCATTAAATCATCGCTGTCCTGGTGGGAGCCTGAGGAGGGAGATGGAGTGAGAGAGCGAGGGAGAGGCAGAGGGATCATAGTTAGCGCTGCAGGGGTACATGCTCTCTCTCTCTCCTCCATCGTGTAGTGTGGCTGAGATGTGTCATGAGCACAAGTCTTTTCTGCTCTCTGTGCTCGCCCACTTAGCTCCCCCAGACACAGCCGCTCTCATGCACACACAGTCATACATATGCACGCACAGCATAACGCTCATGCACAGACACATTATTCAGGAGTGTACAGACATTCACACACCGGCTCAAACACACATAGTGCATCTCCTCTTGGGAGAGAGGGCCTCCAACCTCTACTACACATGTAGCTGCCACTACTGTCCTTTTCAATGACACAGTATTATTCACCATAGCACTTATTTAAATAAGCTGGAAACCTTCTAATAAACATATGGTACTAAACACTGGCCTGTCTAATGTATATATAGATTAACTGACTGATCACTCAACATAGTCGATTCATTGTTTAAAGCTTCTCTAATCAGTATTTTTAACCATGGATCAAATGTGTGTAATGTAAAAGGAGTCATTCATATTTAAAAGTAGCTGGCAGCTGTTTTCGGCAAAAAAGCGTTAAAACCCCACTGTACACTAAACAAAGTTAAGTGACTGGAGAGACAAATGTAGCAAAATCCAGCAGTTATGGAGCAAAATATTGCTCCATAACTGCTGGATGTGTAAATAAATATGCAACTGTTTGCTAACATGTTTGCCACATCACCTCTATGGGGTGATAATATGTCAGTGCTGAGTTTATAGCGTGGTTACGCTGCCCCCAAGTGGCCAAAATGTCAATTAAAGTAGTCCCAGTGAAATGAAAAATACACTTTCCCAGTTTTAATCCTGTGTTAGTTGTTCATTCACCACAGGGAGGTGTGTGTGTGTGTGGAGCCAACAGTCCTCTGCTCTGCAGTTCCCGTATATCACGCTAAACTCTAAGCCAGCACACTTTTAACTTTTTTTCCAATCAAATACGCCGCTCAAATATTCCATTTCACTGTGAAAAATGTCACAGTACAGAAGCTAAAGACACCCTAACTACCGTTTCATTGGGAGTTAAAGTAATTTATTAAACATAAATGGTGAAATCATCTCTTTTGACTCTTTTGACATTTTTCCCTGTATTCTGGCATTTATAGACAAAATGATTAGGTGATTAAAATGTAAAAACAACAGATTAATTGTTGATTAAAAATAAATTGGTAGTTGCAGCCCTGGTTTAATGTTTCTATGTCTTCAGAGATTGTTTGCGAATAAATAAATTCCTGCAATTAAGATTATAAAAGAAGAAAGAAAGAACACAAAACTTTATTACACAGTGAAAACATTATTATAGTGGCCACTGTTTTTTCACTTTATTCTGCATTGTAAAGGGAACATTATTGGATTTGTTGATTTTGAAATACATTCTGCTCAATCTTTCCTCAGTTAGTGTGGTTTAAATTTGGCTGCCTTTTTCTGACCATCTGAAATCACAGCTCTTCAATGTCTCTGTCTTTTCCTTGTGCAGTTTAGAGCCTGATTGTTGCACACCAACGATGACGTCCTGCCCGAAATAAAAGATGGGATTAGATTAGATTGTTTATTAGCCACACGACAAGGCCTGTGGAATTTGTTTTTGGTACAGTATGTTATTCTCTGCAGCACAAATGCATAAATGGACAACATCAGACAGTCATGGTAATGTTTTCCTGACATATACCATAGACAAAAGTGTGAGACATGGCAGCAGAGCAGGTACCGGGGCAAGCCTCACAGCTGCCATCTTGTCTGAAGTGACAAAATAACAGAATTGGAGTGCTGATTGGGACGCAGTAGATTAAAGTTGCATTTGTTGCATGGAGCTTTGAATGGATTCCTACAGATTGCAATGTGCTTTGACTCACTTAGATTGCCTCAGGTTTATAAGCCATCACACAACTGGGAGAGATCAGATCATTTGAATTGTTTTACCTTGTTTTTATGATTGTTTTATTAAGATAATGTTCACATTGATAAAGATTAACATATTCATTCAGTCTGCTCAAACTGCAGAAGTTAATATGGAGTATTCCAGCTCAGGAGCTTCACACTTTAGATCATTATACTGTGAATAGCACCTGAAAGTCTCTGTGAGCGTCGGATTCATGCCAGTAGAGAGAAAAAGACAGAATGAAAGAAAGTGTGAGTATGAGAACAGTGTGAGTGTGAGTACAGACTGAGAGTAGTCTGGGTGAGAGACACTCACAACAGATACTGAACACACACACACACACACACACACACACACACACACACACACACACGGGCTAGATGTGTTGCTAATGAGCCTGGTGTGCGGTTACGCCGTAGAGCCAGACCGGCTCCACGCTCAGACCGATGGGAGTTCAGTCAGGAGTCACCACTTTCTTCTCCGTTCCTCCGCCTCATCCTCAGAAAGCAGCACGTTACCGCTCGCTGTCATTATCAAAGCAGGCGCAGGCTTACCTGAAGGGCTCCGTTTCAATCTCTAAGTATTGTGGGAGACAGGTAGACTCAAACATGAGTTCAGGATGGTCCCTGGAGTGTTTAAATGGTTGTCATAATTGTCAGAGAAAAAGAGAAAAAGGAGTTTTCTCAGTATCAGACAGGAAACACAGTTAGAGAATACAACATGTGCTGTGTTTTTCAAAATATAATTTGATTTCTTTTACTTTGGAATAAAAAGCATGTGTTGCTATGAAAGCAATTATTTACAAATTGGTCCTTGGTGGAAGGGGAAGAAGATATACTGTTAAAAAAAAGGAATATTTGATGTTCCTCTACTAACATCTTCAGCAGCAAATGTGCATAAAATGGCAAAGAAACGTTTTAACTGATTTTCTTATTTTCTTTTTCCTCTGTTCTTTCTATTCTTCCTCTCTTCCCCTGAACTTCTGTCCTCTCCATCCAGTTCCAGCCATGATCACCTCCTACCCCAACACCACTCTGGCTACGCAGGGCGAGGAGAAGAAGATGAGCTGCATTGCTCACGGGGAGAAACCCATCATGGTGCGCTGGGAGAAAGAGGAACGCATCATCAACCCGGAGACCAGCCGATACGTGGTCACCGTCAAAGAGGTGCCCGATGAAGTCGTCTCTACGCTGGTGGTGAGCGCTCAGTATTACTGTTGTGTAAACATGCTCTCAATCTGGTTTTGGGAAGCGCACAACCTTCAGTCATTTATATCTATTATCTATAGAGTGCTGCAGAGGTGACGTATTTTTGTAGGCCAACCAGGAAGTTAGCATCGCCCTGGTTCCCTCGACAAAAAGCCAGTGGGATTTTTCCATTGGGTTTCAGATTATTGCAGGAAATAAACTCTGTGGCAAACACATATTTATGATACTTACACATTTTGATTAGCAAGACGATCTCCACAAATGAACACCAGCGTGAGCGGAAGTAGTAGGTGGATGAGTCAGTGTGCTGACGTTTAGTATTCTCATTTAGCTACTTGTTAGCAGCCGCCTATAAAAGCTTCAGAATTCAGGAGTGGGATATTTATTGATGTATTTTATATCGAAGAACAAAACTTTAAAATATCTTGAGCTTGTGTTAAACACAGACCTAATTTCAGGCATCTAACTAAAAACCCATTGACTTCCAGACGAGGGAACCGGAAGTGCTGAAATCGTAACTCATTTCCAGGTTTTAGGACTCATTCCTGTAGCTCTCTATACAGATGGAAAGCAGAGAGAGAGAAAGAGTAGGGAAGGCATGGCAAAAAAAAAAAATCTATCTTAAAATCTATCTTAAAATATTAAAGAGCTCCCTTTCAGTTAAACATAATGGTTATTAAAACACAGTATGAATGAGTACATGTGTAATGCAGTATTGTAAATGTGCCCTTTTGCCGTGACGGGCTCTGATTGTTATTATAAGTGTCTGACATTATGGAAAGAGTCTCGCTCAAGGAGAAGTCTCGTTCTGAAATCTGGCGAGGTGACGTGTTGCCGGAAGACAACGGTGGAATAGAGGAATACATCCATGGTGGGAACTTTGCGAGTGTTTGTTGTGTTGGAGTACAGAAAGCGTAGCTTAGTGTTATCTAAAAGATTTTAAATGTCATGGCTGAATATTTAGATGATGTTGACAATGTGGATGAAGTCTTTGAATTCAATAGCCGCCATTTGAGCCAGAGTATACAGATATTCAGATTTCACAACAAGACTTCTCCTTGAGCGGGACTTGGACTCAATAACAAACAGACCAGATCAAGCGAAAGGTGAGAAAAACAAGTTATTTCTCTTTGATAATGTTGTCAGACAATTATAATAACAATCTGAGCCTGTCAGTGGCAAAAACAAGCACTGTTAGTGGACGCAACGTTACATTGACGCTGAGCAATTGCCCTCGCAGCTCGTTTTGCTGCAGCCGGCTCCAGCTTTCTCCCTCAATACTGGACCAATTTAAAAAATTGTTGTCTCCATTAGTCACTAAGACACAAAAACATGGGAAAATAGGTTGAAAAGCATCAAAGTTACCCTTGAAATGTCCAACATAGGTCAGGATGAAGTTGAGTCCACTACCTGTCCTCCTTCTACAAAAATCACTTAGCATGAAACATCATTTTAGACACCTGACTGCCTCTCTGCCCGCCTTAACGTCCTGCATATGGCGTGTTTCTCTATAGATTATGCCAACCGTTCGTGAGGACTCCGGCTTCTTCTCCTGTCATGCCATCAACTCCTTCGGTGAGGACCGAGGCATCATACAGCTGACAGTGCAAGGTAAGACTCAGTTCAGCTTCTTCACTGGGTCTGTTTAGAAGAAATATCCCTCCAGGAGTAGTAAAGTTTTCTATCATTTATTGCTTAATTCATTCATTTATTAATTTAATTGCTGCACAGTGTGACTCCTGCTCTTTGCAGTCCTATCTGTAATCTCTCACTGGGGAAATCACAGACAGAGTAAAACCAATACGTCTGTCTGGTCTGCCGGTTCTATTTCAGGACTACTAACTGCTGTAACTCTGTTGTGTTCACACTTTTTTCCTCAGAACCACCCGACCCTCCAGAAGTGGAGATCCGGGAGGTTAAAGATCGGACCATCGCTCTCCGTTGGACCATGGGCTTTGACGGCAACAGCCCCATCACAGGATATGATATCGAGTGCAAGAACAAATCAGGTAGACACAAGTTGAAGAAATGATAGGTCACATACAAGCGGCAACCTCCAGTGCAACCTTCAAGTGCAAAAAACTGCAGTTCTTTGAGTGGCCACTTGAAGCTGGCTCCAAAAGCGAGTCAATCCCCATTGACTCCCATGTTAAAATGCCTGACTAAACATGCCTGGTACAAAAAACGGTTTTGGTCTCTGTTGCTAATACCTCCGTTCATGACAAATGTACAGGGGTTTTGATACAACTCACCCGTTTATGTTAAGGCTTAAAGTTCGGCATAATGACAGCCGGAGCCACCCACTTTGAGGGTCGTGTCTAGAAGGTAACCCACAATTTGGGAAACTCACACGAGATGGTTAAGGTTAGGCGTTGACCTTGAATGGTTAAGGTTAGGATCACTGGGCAGCCAGTCTCACAAGATTTTTTGTATGTTTTTGCATTTTTTGCAGGTTACCTTCTGGACACGACCCACTTTGAGCTTCATAACGGCTCTTCAAAAACCTCATGACGAATACGTCCATATTTTTATACAGTCTATGGTTACATATAACGTCTATGTAACCTATTTTACAATGAGGTTTCACAGCAGACAAGACATCCAGAAATGTTACTATTCGTTCCTAACAGTCTATTCTCCTTCTCTGTTTCATCTAGCGTCATGGCTATCAGCGCAGGTGACCAAAGATGTGTCACCGCAGCTCAACCAGGCCACGATTATTGACCTCCACCCTTCTTCCACTTACAACATCCGCATGGTGGCCAAGAACATCATCGGCAACAGCAACCCTAGCAACGAGCTCACCATCACTACCGATGAAGCAGGTAACCGAGCTTCTCATGAGTCCTGTGGAAACACTGTCACATGACAATGCAATTTTACAGTTTGACCTAATTGGAGTATAAAGTTCATCATATATGTACTGAAAAGAATCTGAAGACCGCAAAGTAAGGAAATAAGGAGTCAACCTGCAGTGCAACTGGATTATTTGTCCTAGAACATAAAACAAAACTCCACTTTCTCCAAATCACACACTTTAAATAGTTAATTTGGCTGTTATTAACTTTACCCTGTCACTATAATTTATTAAAATACTTCAACTGCTCTGTAGAGGATCAGTCCGAATGCTGGTTTTGAAAGAAAGCTCCTCGTCTTTAGTGTCTATTTCCTCCTCCTGGCCCTCGAACCTGTTGAGTCATCTTGCCCATAATTATTTTATGGTTGTTTGAAATGGAGGCCATCATCTTTTATATCTGGGGAAACAGATCAGTTCACTGTTGCTTTTAGTCGGCTCTATCAGTGTTCACTTATCTTCTATTGCCCATAATGATCCCCCCACAGGCATACCAGCACATTAAAACGCCCCATTTTACCGGATTCATTGCTAAAATAAAGTCATAAACTTCAAATTAAATAAAACATGTATCATTTCTCACATTATTTCAAAGGTTAAAGTTGATGAAGATTTTTTTAATTATCGTTAAGTTGAGGTGGAAGCTGTGAGGTGCTTGAATGAGAGAGAGCGTGAAGGGAGAGACATTCTTAACTCAACAGCACCATCTAGTGAAACTGAATGGGATCAAAAGTGACGGATCATCTCTTCCATTGTAAACACAAGCTTGCAGTCATATTGGATGATGTGCTTTATTTGCAGCTCCTGACGGCCCGCCACAGGATGTCATTCTGGATCCCACCTCCCCACAGAGCATCAAAGTCTCCTGGAAGGTAAAGTCCAAACTTTGTGTGTATTATGGATGAGCTGCGCGGCTGTGAAATAAATATTATGAATGATATTAAAGGGTTAAAGAAACACAAAGAAATGTATTTTTGTCTTTCTGCAGAGGTTAGTTTCATAATATAAAATGTGTACATACTTGTAAATCTGAGACTTTGAACTGCTAAACTACATTCTGGATCAGTAGCTACAAATTATAGTAATAATATGAATCAACTTTATTTATACGGCATTATCCAAAATAAAGTTACAAAGCACTTTACAAGATAGAAATAGCAGAAAAACAATAATAAAACAATTTAAAATAGTTTAAAAGTTATTCAATATTTAGCAAAGGAGCTACTTGTCAGAAAAAGTACAATAAGTAAAATAAAACAATATCAAATAATTAAAATAATCATCATCAAAAGTTAAGAGAATGCCTTTGTATAGAGATACAAGTGAAAATTCAGGCCTCAAATCCTGTGAAAGCACACTTACAGAAATGTGTTTTTAAGAGGTTTTTAATAAGATAATACAATTTAATTAATAAGATACAGTATATCTGTTTATTTTTATTTTATAATTTTATTTGGACCCCACAAAGGCTAGCAACCACTTTGTGAAGGCTGATTTGGATCTGAATAAAGAACAAATAAATAAAAGGTTGCTTAGAAGGAGCAACAGTGACTTAAAACGTTTGTGTACAATGGTCAGTTATTGTTTATAACCAGTGGTAGTTTGAAGCTAATTATTTTGTCATGCTTGTTTATAAATAAATGAAATTGACAGACGTTGAGTAATAAAATTTCATATGCAAAAGATAAAATTAAGCTGCATTACGGTTCCTTGCCTCCTTGCAACGTCCAATATATTTATTTTCTGGTAAAAAAAATAAGAAACCTCTGACTGTCTCTGACAGCTCACTTTTAAAGGAAGTCCTTACCTTACAATCAAAGTGTTTCGGATGTTTTCCAGACTGCCATCTAATATCAAGGACTTCCTTTAAAAGTAAACTGGACAGTTTTCTTCTTTTTACTTGACTACTTGCCCTGTCTTTGAAGAGCACCTGTTTTTTTACTTCAACGTTATCAACATCAAGTTTCTTGACTTAGTGCAGCACTCCCTATTTTTCTCCATTATCAATTTTCTGTTTACTATAGATTTGGTATTTAATGTTTGAATAGTTTGTGTGAGTTATGGTTGTCTAACTGTTTTCTCTCCTCCTCTTCCTCCTCCTCCTCATCCTCATTTTGCAGCCTCCCCAGAGGCACCTGCAGAACGGTGTGATCCGCGGCTTCCAGGTGGGCTACAGGGAGTACAGCCCCGGTGGGAGCCACCAGTTCACCATCATCAGCCTGGACACCACCGGAGACACCACGGAGAGCATCCTGCTGGACAACCTGAAGAAGTTCACTCAGTACAGCGTGGTGGTGCAGGCCGCTAACAGGGCAGGCACCGGGCCGTCCTCACAGCAGGTCGTCACCAAAACACTGGAGGACGGTAAGGAAGTGTTATATATGTGTTACTGTAAATGTCCAAGTGTCCAAGTCCAACTACTGCTGAGGATCTTGTAATTAGTTTATTGGGATGTTGCGTTAAGTTTATATCACCACATCTATTTTTTATTTTGTGGACCACTTGATGTTTGACTTGTTGTTTTAGAACCACTTCTGGCCTTTTAGATGAAATGGGTCTTAACAAAAAGCTCTAACATATTCTTGTGAAAAGGCTTCCCTCTACTGGACATTTATTAAATTACATCAGACAAACGGACGCTTAATCTTCAGCACTATTCTGCCAAAGTCTGTGATTAAAGAGGACATGTAGGCTGATTTTACAAAATATAAAGAGTTTTATTTTTACTCAAAAAGGTCTACTGTTTATTCACAATAAAATCATAAATTGTAATACTTTAATTGTAATTTATACTTTCTCCAACTAAATCTACCTGCTTCACAAAAATACCAAATGCTTTTAACATACTGAACACTGATGTAGTGACTGTAATAATCTTTTGCATTTGACAACATTAATATATCTTGTTTTTTTAAGATTTTATCACTCGGAGTAATCGTCAGGGCTGTTTGAGGATGCAGTTGTCATTATTTATGAAATCTTAAGCCACTAAAACATTCAACAATTTTAGAGTTAAACACCCCTTTTCACTAATGTCTGCTCAGGTTATTATAAGATCTGGTTCTCTCAATAAAAAAGAAAAAGGTTTTGTGGTACTCAGTGAATTGCCTACACAAGGGTACCTGCAAGGATAGTCACTGTTATTGCCACTCCATAAGCCTCCATTAATCCCCCCGTGTGTCTCTCTTAGTGCCGTCTCGGTCTCCTGAAAATGTCCTGGCCGTGGCGAAGTCACCAGAGGTCATCTCTCTCTCCTGGATGCCTCTGCCCAGAGAGGCTCTCAATGGAAACCTGCAGGGATACAGAGTCATCTACTGGGCCAACCTGCCTGACGGAGGTACGAACATCAACACTCCCAAACACTGAGAGGATTTATTGATCCATGCAGTTTACTCGCCATTTAAGTCCACACTTTACATCATCTGAATGTCTTTCACTGCTGTGGCTTGTCATGGTTCATCCACTAGGGGAGGCTGTGGTGTTATATGTAATATGCTGTTGTGAGTTGGAGAAGTGGTGTGCGTTCCAATACCTATACTACCGTACCATATAGTATGACAGAAAAAGATTAAGTATGACCCAGTTCATAGTATGTCAAATGCAGTATGCCAAAAAAAAAAACAGGATGTCTTACTGCATCTGGTCGTATTTTGCAGGATGCAAGCCAGCATGCTTTTCTGGCTATTCTGACCCACAATCCTCTGCATATTGCATGCAACAGTACATACTTTGTAAGGGCAGCTGCAGTATGTACTAAAAGTGCAAAGAAAAAGTATGCGATTTGGAACGTAGCCGTGGTATTACCTAGATAATTCAAGTTGTCTTTGCGTTATTTGTGTGTGTTTTCTTCATAGAATTTAGCAAAATTTGTAGATATAAACAGTTATTTCCTGATAAATACCAATTGATCTCTGTATGGGACAATGGTAGCACATTCACCACTCCACAGTATCTTACTTAGGATTGTCCTCAACCAAAGAAATCCTTGGTCCACTAACACTCACGCGATTTTGTCGACTAATCGAGTAGTTGATTTAGTCGACAGATCTGTGAAACTGAGTTTCTCCACAAAGAATCACACAAAAGCACCACTTGTGTTTACCAGAGATGTGCTTATAAGTTTCTTAGAAATAAGTCATTCAGCATGAAAAAAGCAGAAAAACACAACTAACCGACTAAAGAAATTTTAGTCGACTGAGACCAAAACGAGCGATTAGTCGACTAATCGACTAAGAGGGGGCAGCCCTTGTATATCTGACTATTTTCACCAACTTATTTGCACTTAAAATATACATTTTTTATCTGCATTTTAATTTACATACTGGATGAACAACATCTGATTTTTCAACTATTCGTTCCACATTACATTATGAGACGATTGTTCAACAGTGGAAACACAAAGTCTGCATTGCACAGAGGGAATATTTGCGGTTCCTGTGTTTTTCCCCTGAATGTATACCCGGCTGTATAGCAGTGATCGAACCCTGCAGTCTGGCTGGTCTCCATCAATAATTCACAGTGCAATAAGTCAGCGAGGCCCATCGCCTCAGCTCTGAGTGACAGGACACGAGGGAGTAGAGGAGAGGAGAGAGGAATCGGGGCAGTAATGAAAAGTAAAATCCCTTAATGCCTGATTTTTTTAAGTTGAAATACTTCATTATACAGAGGAGTGCTTCCCATACATTATCTGTACTGTACATTCATTCATACATCGATTGTCTCAGGAGACTGGAGTAAAGTTCTAGCTTTCATCACAGGTAACAAATATTTGGATAACTTTTGAATGAACTGTTGTTGGTATTAGTATTCATAACAATCACACTTCGCTGCACCATACCTCTGTAGTGATACCCGGGCTTATAAATGTGCCTCCTCTCTTGTGTCAGAACTGGGAGAAATCAGGAACGTGACCACCAATCAACCGTCTCTGGAGCTGGACGGTCTGGAGAAGTACACCAACTACAGCATCCAAGTCTTAGCCTTTACCAACGCTGGAGACGGTGTCCGCAGTGAACAGATCTACGTCCGCACGAAAGAGGATGGTATGATACATTAACAGAAACAACACATTCACATTGATCTTCACCTTACTGTAACTCTTACTAGTGTTGTCATTTTCATAATTTAACCCAATGCTTATTCAAGTTCTTACTTGTAAATCTGGTTGGAGTTGCTACTGAAAAACAAGTAGCACAAAAACAAAAGACTAAAGTAGGGCTGCAAGTAACCATTTTCTTCAATGTCGATTATTTTTTGATAAATTGTAGTTGTTTGGTCGATAAAATGTCAATCAGTGTTTCCCAAAGCCCAAGATGACGTCCTCAAATGTCTTGTTTTGTCCACAACTCAAAGATATTCAGTTTACTGTCATAGAGGAGTAAAGAAACCATAAAATATTCACATTTAAGAAGCTGGAATCAAAGAATTTTTTCTTTTTTTTTCTTTAAAAATTACTCAAACTGATTAATCGATTATCAAAATATTGGGCGATTAATTTAATAATTGACAGCTAATCGATTAATTGTTGCAGCTCTAGACTAAAGTCAAGGTTACATGATGCTGTGTAGTGGAGGAATATTTATTAACCTCTTATAACACAAACACTTCATGACCTTTTCAAGAGTATAAAGCAAACTGGGGAAATTTGGTCTGCTTTACGGTGATAATACATCACACGCTGTATTTTTAGTGTGATTTATATGTATAGCGATACGTACTAAAACTTCATATTCATGCATATTCAGTATGTTTATCTTGGCTCCTCTAAAGCCCTACACTGCTCTCCTCTTCCCCAGTTCCTGGTCCTCCAGCGGGAGTTAAGGCTGCAGCCTCCAGCAGCTTTGTGGTGTTTGTGTCCTGGCTGCCTCCGCTCAAACTCAACGGCATCATCAGGAAATACATCGTCTTCTGCTCTAACCTGCATCCGATGGTAATAGCATTTGTATACCAAAAGCTTGTCAGTGATCTCTTTCAGATTTCAGTTTGTCACAGCCGGTACAGAGATTGTGGTCAAGAGTAGTGCAAACATTTAAACGTGGAATGCTGCTACAGGAAGCTTTGAATCAAACCATCTGGACTTCACTGCTGCTGCCCAATGATACATTAATCTCTCCTCTCTCTCCGTTTTACAGGTGATGAGCGAGTTTGAGGCGTCTCCAGATGCGTATTTCTACAGGATCCCCAATCTGGCTCGAAACAGACAGTACAGTATCTGGGTGGTGGCTGTGACGGCTGCTGGTCACGGCAACAACAGTGAGAAGATCACAGTGGAGCCTCTGCTCAAAGGTACACCGCCCTAACAAAGCTGGCCCCACAATTACATTTGATATTGTTTAGATTCATACAGTTAGGGGGCCGCTTCCACCAGAGTGTTTTTTCCCAGCTGAAAACACCAGGCGCTCTTCTGAAAATGCTCAGCTGGGAGCACTAGAGAGCGCTTTGGAGGCACAGCATCTAGTTACCAAGATACGGAATATCCCAGCTTGCTCTGGATGAAGGCAAGGCTGAGAATGATTGTTCAGTTCAGATTCAGATTCAGATTCAGATCAACTTTATTATCCCACATGGGGAAATTTGTTTCGTCCAGTGCTCCAGACATGAGGACAACATAAAGTCCACTGTAAAATCAATAAAAACAATAGCATAACATAAACACGAAGACCACAACATACTCATTTTAAAACACATTTGATCACGTCTTTTATAACTGTTGGCGACCTGAAAAAAATGCCAAACATGCAGCGCTTGGCGCAGAATAGACTCTCAGCACCTTGTCACGCTGCTGCCGTTTTTATTACAGTGGAAATACTTGGCGCTCCCATTGCAAAGCATTAGAAAAATATGCTGGCCTCAGGAAAAACAAGGCCTTGGTGGACACGGCCCCTTATTGGCATCCAAAGCATAATTAATAATAAGTAGAGAGCATTTTTGTAGTTTGAATTGTAAGAAATGTAGGACTGTCATAGATAAAGCGATAACACGTTAATGCAAATTCATTTAACGCCACTAATTTCTAACGCATTAATGCAGATCCTGGCATCATATGCAACTATAAAACCTAAGGAATCCATTTGTACCAACCGTGTCATACTAGCTTGTCGTGAAGGAGGTTAAATAACGCTCCAAAGTTACACTAAATTTTGTTGAGGAAAAACTGGCCATTTTCAAAGGGGTCCCTTGACCTCTGACCTCAAGATATGTGAATGAAAATGGGTTCTATGGGTACCCACGAGTCTCCCCTTTACAGACATGCCCACTTTATGATAATCACATGCAGTTTGGGGCAAGTCATAGTCAAGTCAGCACACTGACACACTGACAGCTGTTGTTGCCTGTTGGGCTGCAGTTTGCCATGTTATGATTTGAGCATATTTTTTATGCTAAATGCAGTACCTGTGAGGGTTTCTGGACAATATTTGTTATTATTTTGTGTTGTTAATTGATTTCCAACAAAAAATATATACATATATTTACATAAAGCAGCATATTTGTCCACTCCCACGTTGATAAGAGTATTAAATACTTGACAAATCTCCCTTTAAGGTACATTTTGAACAGATAAAATATGTGTGATTAATTTGCGATTAATTCATGTTTACAGTAACATACTTAAAAGTGTGTTGTTAATAACTGTGTGGATGTTTATTGTCACTAGAATATTGGTTTTCATTAAGGTATAAATGCATAGTTCAAAAGTGAACATGTAATGTTATTAAAGTCCCTTTTTAGGCAATGGTAACTGATAGGAAGGATATGTGTTTACCACATTAAGGGAACTGTAAACCTGTGTCTAGTTTTCTTGACAGTTGATGAAAGAGTAATTTATTCAGACCACCAACAGAGTTGTGTGTTTGTGTATGTTTGTGTTTTAGCTCCAGCCAGGATTCTGACCTTCAATGGGACAGTGACCACTCCCTGGATGAAGGACATTGTTTTACCATGCAAGGCTGTAGGAGACCCTCCTCCTACCATCAAGTGGCTCAAGGGAAAGTAAGTCACACACAAACAATCATGTAGTGCTGCTCAGCACAGACAGAATATCAAACAATGTAATGGCTTTTCATCTTGGCCTATAGTAATACAGTAATAAACACTGTTTCTGTCTTCAGCACTAATGGAACTCCTACACCCGTCCTTGTGGATGGTCGTCGTAGTGTCCATGGCAACGGCAGCTTCATCATCCGCACGGTGAAAGCAGAGGATTCTGGGAACTATAGCTGTGTGGCTAGCAACAACTGGGGGTCAGATGAGATCACGCTCAACCTGCAGGTCCAAGGCAAGTAGTCGTAGAGCAAACATTAAAGAGACATAATCGGAAAACTCTATTACTCCTTTCAACCAGCACATACCAGATCATTCTGTTCTTACCTTTCACAATAAAAGCTCTAGATATATAAAAGTTGCAGGGGAGTATTTTGCATTTTCATGTTGTTAATTCGTCACACCTTAAAGGCCTTAAAGTCGTAATTTAATGAGAATAAAGTCATAATATTTTAAGAAAAAAATCCACCTGCCCTGTAGTCTGCTGTGCATTACGTTATTGCTCCGCTGATATGGTAGTATCCCCCTCAGATCAACTCTCTCTGGATGAGACAACGTTTAGGGGAAGCGGCTCTGCGCTGCTCTTCATCAGAGTTGGAAAACCGAGAACGAAAGTGATTTGTCCCATATTTTCGTGCACAGAGCCACTGGTATATCGATGATGTCTGAACTTGAAAAAGCTGTTGGGTTATATTATATTTCTTAGCCCACCAGATCTCTCATCACAAAGGTTTCTGCCCTCTATCTATCATAAAAAGCT
>CAKAOI010047003.1:26721-50403 GCA_916701655.1 Sebastiscus albofasciatus
AGAATATCAAACAATGTAATGGCTTTTCATCTTGGCCTATAGTAATACAGTAATAAACACTGTTTCTGTCTTCAGCACTAATGGAACTCCTACACCCGTCCTTGTGGATGGTCGTCGTAGTGTCCATGGCAACGGCAGCTTCATCATCCGCACGGTGAAAGCAGAGGATTCTGGGAACTATAGCTGTGTGGCTAGCAACAACTGGGGGTCAGATGAGATCACGCTCAACCTGCAGGTCCAAGGCAAGTAGTCGTAGAGCAAACATTAAAGAGACATAATGTTGACAATTAACAATATAATGGAATATAATTCAGTAAGGCTCTCAGGAATTCTGTATTGCTTTCAAATATTTATTCTCCTCCAGATAAACCTTTCTCATTTAATGTTATCTCTGCTGAGACAACACACATACAGGCATGATGTACTCTTCCCTCCTTTTTTGTGTCTTTTGTTTGGGCAAGTAACCTCTAAACTTTAATAGCTCATATGTGCTTCAGCAAGATTTCTGTTTTTTCAGCGTTTTTTCGCACGTCAGTATATTTTTTCAAACTATTGTATTTGTCGTATTTTTTTCTGGAATGAAGCCAATTCGTTGTTGTGCCTATATTTATGAAACTACAACATGGAGGCTCTGTAGTTCGAAACAAATCGGAAAACTCCATTACTCCTTTCAACCAGCACATACCAGATCATTCTGTTCTTACCTTTCACAATAAAAGCTCTAGATATATAAAAGTTGCAGGGGAGTATTTATCATTTTCATGTTGTTAATTCGTCACGCCTTAAAGGCCTTAAAGTCGTAATTTAATGAGAATAAAGTCATAATATTTTAAGAAAAAAATCCACCTGCCCTGTAGTCTGCTGTGCATTACGTTATTGCTCCGCTGATATGGTAGTATCCCCCTCAGATCAACTCTCTCTGGATGAGACAACGTTTAGGGGAAGCGGCTCTGCGCTGCTCTTCATCAGAGTTGGAAAACCGAGAACGAAAGTGATTTGTCCCATATTTTCGTGCACAGAGCCACTGGTATATCGATGGTGTCTGAACTTGAAAAAGCTGTTGGGTTATATTATATTTCTTAGCCCACCAGATCTCTCATCACAAAGGTTTCTGCCCTCTATCTATCATAAAAAGCTCAGGTAAAAAGAAACAAAAAGACAGAGAACAAAACATCCTCAACAAACGGTCATTGCACCTTGTCCAGGACACCTGTGTCCCAACACAGAGAGACATGAGGCAGTTTAATACGAATACTAACCACGCAGTGAACTTTGTTTGCCCTCAGTCCCTCCAGACCAGCCGCGCCTCACAGTTACCAAGACGACCACCACATCAATCACATTGTCATGGATACCTGGAGACAACGGAGGGAGCTCCATCAGAGGTTTGGGCGACACACAAACATACAGCAAATGAGCCTGAAACAGTTTCATCTCTTCATAATGTACATAAACACAAATGTGCTTAAACTATATACATTGTCCTTTATATAAAAAAAGGAGTCAGCTCCATTCAGCTCCCTGTGATAACCAATGTCACCTCCTCCTCCTTTCCTCCGGTCTAACATTCCTGTTTCTCATTATCTGGTGGTTCGGCCTGAATACTCGAGTCCTAAAAGGTAGATTAAAAAGCAGCAGGGGAAGATTAGGTGTGTTTAAGTGAAAGATTAAAGCGCTCCATCTTAAAGAAAGCCCAATCACAGAGAGACTATCTGTGGTGATTCATCATCGCTCCTGATCGTCTGCTCCCGTCTTTAGAGTTGCACTCACTGTAAAAGCTGTTCATGACTCCTTCTCTGTGATATTTGTTTTTGCTTCCCTGCTCACAGCTTCATCCATCACCAGAATACACACACCTCAGCTTACGACTGTCTATTTTTAGCCAGGCTTGCAGCGCGCTCTAGGGAAGGTAATGTTGGTCTGTCCTCAGACTGTCACCCCGACACTTTTGTCCCGATAACTAGAACTGAATAACTGGATGATTGGATGGCTTGCCATGAAATTCAGTACAGACATTCATGGTGCCCTGAGGATGAATCTTTTCATGACTTTTTATTTAGAGCCGCCAAAAAACATCAACATATTCCACATATTCAACATTTATTTACTTTCTCCATTTTACTAAAACCAGTGTTGGCGGAATTACTCAGATATTTTACTTAAATGTAATAGTCGTAATACCACTGTGTAAAAATACTGTTACAAGTAAAATAACCTAAGTAAAATATAAAAGTATTAACATTAAAATATACGTTCAGTATCAAAAGTAACATTTTTAGAATAGCCTATTTTATAATAATATATTATAATTATTGATTTGTACTTAACTTTAATATACCAGCTCAATATCTTTAATTTAATTATTTTATTTAATTAATTTATATTTTTCATTTAATTATATGTATTCCATATATATTACTTTATATCATTTACTATTACTTTATGTATCCTAATTTATTTGTTGATTCAATTTTGTATTCTTAATTTGAATCTAGAGAGTAACTAAACTTAAAAGATAAATGTAGACTTCATTTTTCATTAATTTAGTCTTCAAACTAAATGTTGTCTTACATCCACTAATAATTAAAAGGTGCACTCAAATGTAAGTTCCTAAAGTCTCTATATTTAGAGAGAAAATTGCAAAGTCGGCAACACTGACAGTCCGTCGCTTTTGTCAGAACATTTGATTTATTAATTGCTGTCGGGATGTAATGAGAATTACAACTAATATAACAAAAATGTTTATAAAATCATTACCAGCCCTTTCTTTAAAGTACAGTATTCTGTAAAATAACCTTTCAAATCCTGTGTCCCAGGTTACATCCTGCAGTACTCGGAGGACAACAGTGAGCAGTGGGGCAGTTTCCCCATCAGCCCCAGTGAACGTTCGTACCGTCTGGAGAACCTGAAGTGCGGCACCTGGTACAAATTCACCCTGACGGCCCAGAATGCAGTGGGGCCTGGGCGCATCAGTGAGATCATTGAAGCAAAGACCCATGGGAAAGGTAGGGAACTGAATTTGTCTGCTACAGTTTTAGTTTCCAGTCTCCATGCAGCGCTGCGATGACAACTAATCATGTTGTTTCATGAAGATAAGTCATTCATGGGAGTCATGTTCCCAAACCTATATTGCAATTTTCTCAAATAACTATGGAGGTAGAATGAATGAAAGTAGGTAAGGGAATATTTTCTTTTCTCAGCCACTGACATTTGATGACATGATATGATTTTGTTTCATTGATCATAAAAAACTCATAACTCAAAACTCCCATAAAGCCCACAAGATAGTGGCAAAGAGGAAACATGATTATATTCCTCTGTACCTCAGTGCTGGTTGACTTGTGTTCATGCATTATTTGACTTGAGCTTAATACAAATTTCAAGTTGGTCGACTGAGAGACAAACTGTGAATTGAAACTGTGAAACGTTGATCATCTTTTCCAAGATGCAGCTTCACTCTCTCTCTCTCTCTCGTCTCCTCAGAACCGCAGTTTGCCAAAGAACACGAACTCTTCACCAGCATCAACTCCACTAGGGCCCGGCTCAACCTGGTTGGCTGGAACAACGGCGGCTGTCCAATCACCTCCTTCATACTGGAGTACCGAGCGGTGGAATCGGCCACCTGGACCACTGCCCAGCGCACATCGCTGACCAAGAGCTACATCCTGTACGACTTGCAGGAGGCGACCTGGTACGAACTGCAGATGAAGGTCACCAACAGCGCCGGCTCAGCAGAAAAGAGGATCACCTTCGCTACTCTCAATGCTGACGGAAGTGAGTTTGGATTAAACAGATTGTCACAGAGTTGCACGGATAGCGAGGATCATTGGATCAGGACGGAAGTATAAGTAGTGACTCAGGAGTAATTTAAGAATCATCATCACAACATTGAGATTAGAAAACCTCTTTTATAAGTGAGACCTAGGCAAGACAGGGTCAAATAGCATCCAACACACATTACAAGACATCAAATCACAGCCGCAACAATAGGTACGACAAAAAAACTTTACATCTTAGAGGGGCAGCATTTTGGTCACGTGTTTGTTAGTTAATTGAAGCAACTGCGGCTAGCGTCTTGCTTCCATCTCACTTCCGACGGGGGATTCCCAGTAAGATCCAGGTAGTGGTGCAGCAGGGAAAAATAACTGTGGGGTGATATTACTTTCTGATTTGTTGAGTGAGTATCTTGATGGCATCAGCTGGAATGAACGACCAGGCTGCTGCACATGTAAAATGAACTTGAGCATGACGTTATTATCAGATTTATTTGGTAAGGCTGAGTCCTTACCGCAGCGATCCAGCATTCGAATCCGACCTGTGGCCCTTTCCTGCATGTCATTCCCCCATTTCTCTCTCCCTCTGTCGCTATCATTAAAAGGCATAAAAGCCCCAGATTTATTTACTTATTAATCAAAGGTGCCGGAACGCCGCAGTTAACAGTGGCGCCCCCTTTATTGCAACTGTCGGGGGCAGCAGTGTTTCTGCATGAGGTGCCACTCTGCAGTATGTGCTTTAAGAGTATTTGTGATGAAGACAGTTTTGTCT
Organism: Sebastiscus albofasciatus; assembly: GCA_916701655.1. NCBI lineage: Eukaryota > Metazoa > Chordata > Actinopteri > Perciformes > Sebastidae > Sebastiscus > Sebastiscus albofasciatus. The sequence continues at coordinate 31,267 of CAKAOI010047003.1, forward strand.
GCCTTTGAGCAATATTGACAGGTATCCTGATTCTAAGAAAACGGGGACGGTCTTCAGATTCTCCACGGGACCACGGTGTAGCTTTATTTGCCTCTGGCTACAGATTGTGTCAGTCACACACAAAGGAGGTGTATAAGCTGTAAGGAAGGATAGGAGCTGTGTGGTACACTCCAGACTATTCATTAATTTCCTTTGAAGGGTTTTGCTGAGACGTGTTAGCTGCCTGTCAGGATGTTATGTGTGAATGTGGATGTATGTGTGTGTGTGGTGCTGGGGGGGGGATGTTTGTGTGGATGTTATTGTCAGTATGACGGCGGGTCTATAGCTCAGCTGCAGCAGCAGCAGCCCAGGAGACTAAAAGCACATATTCAGTCTCCTACAAACCTGGCGCCCCAGCTTCAATCAGCCACAGGCGTCTCTGCTGTGACCGAGGAGAAAAATATATTGTAACAGTGAAATTAAGGAAAGGGAAGGCAGTGATCCAGTTCCTGTGAACGACAAAATAATCAAGCTACATTAATAAAGCTGGGGTGGGTCTGACTCCACTGACCGATCAGGGTTTGCATATAAATGTGTTTATCGGTCTATACATCATGTGTTGGGCCTCTCTACGATGAACCCAGACTGCTGCGAAAAACAAATGGGTGAATGGCTAATAACATTGGTTAATAAGCTCAAGTTAGAGGCTAATAAAAGACCTGAATTACTTTTCTAATGTGTTTAGAGCCAGATTAGCTTTTTTAAATTATAGATGAACTAGAAGAAATGCAGCTTAAGGGATTCATCCCTTCTTTTTTACAGTTCAAGGATTACAACAACGTCTGCGCACCAAAAGCATGCATGTTGAAAACAATATATAAAATAATATATATACTTTATTTAATCTGAAAATCACGTTGAGATCGAGATCTCATTTACAAGTGACACCTAAGTACAGAAACAAAATAATAAATACAAAAAAATAAATAATAATGCCAATGACATAAAAATATAATAATAAAATACCAATATTTAAATATATATACATATACACAACAGCATGACAAGTTATAAATAAATGCTTTCTAAAATATCCTTAGCGTAGGTATAAAATTATATGAAATTATATAATAGCATATTATGTAAAACAGTCACACCTCTAACCAAATTTTTTTTAATTATCAGTTTATTTCTTAAGCATTTTTCATCCCTATAATCTTTGACTGTGTTACATAAAGATGATTTTTCTTCCGCCCTTTACTTACAGGAATCATTTGTTTTTCAACATTGTTATTTTTGGTGTGACATAATAAAAGTAGTGTGCGTGGTTTTGAACAAACGTTTCCCATAAACGGCAACAAAATGTAACATTATTAAGAAAAGAGGATGTCATACCTCATCGAGCAAATAAATTAAAGTCACAACACTCCAGATGAACATTCAGATGAGGCTCTTGGCGTCGGTTTAATTCCTCATAAATGTCTTTATTTCCAAGGTACCATCCCCCCGTTGCTGAAAATGGGAGATCCCATCTCAGACAACATGTCGGGCAGCGGTGGCCTGAAGATGGTGGTGACCATCACCTCTGTTCTGGTGGTAGCCGTGCTGGTCTTCATCATGCTCATGGTGCTAAAGAGGAGACGGAGGGAGCAGAGGCTCAAGAGACTCAGAGGTGGGTTGAAGATCAAATTACTAGGGCTGTCAAAGTTAACACCATAATAACGCGTTATCGTAAATTTGTTTTAACGGCACTAATTTCTTTAACGCATTAACACAACGTGTGATTTTCAGGTTGCTGCGGGCTCAGTTTTAAAGCTAGAGTGAAGATAAAGACATCACATAAAACTACAAAACCTAAATAACGATCTAGACTTGTGCTGAATTTTTAGTGAGGTAAAACTGTCATGGCCATTTTCAAAGGGGTCCATTGACCTCTGACCTCAAGATATGTGAATGAAAATGGGTTCTATGGGTACCGACGAGTCTCCCCTTTACAGACATGCCCACTTTATGATAATCACATGCAGTTTGCGGCAAGTCATAGTCAAGTCAGCACACTGACACACTGACAGCTGTTATTGCCTGCTGGGCTGCAGTTTGCCATGTTAATGATTTGAGCATAATTGTTATGCTAAATGCAGTACCTGTGAGAGTTAACGTGACAATTTGTCATTGTTTTATGTTGTTAATTGATTTCCAGTAATAAATATATACATACATTTACATAAAGCAGCGTATTTGTCCACTCCCATGTTGATAAGAGGATTAAATACTTGATAAATCTCCCTTTAAGGTACATTTCGAACAGATAAGAAATGTGCAATTTGTGCTAATTTGTGATTAATCACTATTAACTATGGACAATCATGCAATTAATCACAATCAAATATTTGAATCGATTGACAGCCCTACAAATGACGCTTTATAAATTAGGCTATGAAGTGCATCTCATAAAGTATGCACTTTACCTGAATAACAAAAACACGTTGTTTAGTCCCTAAACACATGGGCATACTGTATACACACACGTTGAAACACGGACACACATCCAGTCTATGGTTGCCGTGTAATTAACATCTTTTTATGCTCTACTGCATCTGAACCAGTTATATGGTGTCAGGTGTTATAAGATGGAGGTTAAACTTTGCTTTTAGAATTAAGAAACTTCAGTAGTTGTTTCTACAGGACAAACACCTCCACGTTAATTTTTCCAACTCTCTAACAATGCCTTCGCTGCTTTTTTGTAAGTGGAATTGTCAGTGTTTTTCCAGTATTTCTACCGCTCTAGCTTATCAACTAGGACAGTACTATTATGGTATTAACTACCTCTTTGCTGACTTCACAGATGCCAAAAGCCTGGCGGAAATGCTGATGAGGTATGTATGCTTAATTTTAATTTATGCCTGCTGTTTTCCTTTAAGCAGCGGCCATAAATCACAATGTAGCCCCGAGTTACAGAACCTATCAGTAAAAATCTAATATATTGCACTCAGGGTATGCTGTCCCTCTTGCCTTCTTACAGCTACTTATCAACTTAAATGGAATTGAATTAGCATTTCTGCGATACAATGCAAAACCACGCAGCTGAAAAGTAATGAAATTTTCTCATTAATCTCCTCAGTAAGAACACGCGGACTCCAGACACCGTGAACAAGCAGCAGCAGACGTTAAGGATGCACATCGACATCCCCAGAGCCCAGCTCCTCATCGAGGAGAGGGACACCATGGAGACAATCGGTAAGATACTTGAAGTGAGACCTCATCAGTCTCCATATCCGTTATACTTATGACTGATTTAATTGTTTTTTTCTATCTCTGTCTTTTTGTTCCCTCTTTCCCTCTTATCTTTCTGTCTCTTAGATGACAGGTCCACTGTGCTGTTGACAGACAATGACTTCGGGGAGACAAATAAGCAAAAATCCTCCACAGTGACCCACACAGTCCACTACCAGTCTCTGTCCCAGGCCACTGGACCACTGGTGGACGTGTCCGATGCCAGGCCTGGAACCAGTGAGTCCCACCACCGTCAGTGCTCATCATTTATTTCCTTTACTACTAATAATACTGTGTTACTAACAATAACATGAAGTTGAAACATGTGATTTTTTATTTGGTTACTCTGCAGTCATGAATGCCTGTTTTCCTCCTGAATAGTTTTATTCTTGTAGATGATTTGCCTCAGCGCCATAAAATACAAACACTGGTAAAAGCATTTCATTGCTCACTCATCTGAATTACATGCAAGGCAAATAGCTTTTCCACCTTGTCTTAGCTTAGCTGTAGACTGCCGGGCTCATGCAGCATGTGAGCCGCCTTCCAGCAGTGAGATTACAAAGACACAGCAGCCATGCTGCAGAGCGGCCTCTGGGCTTCTGGTGTTTGAGCTCCACTGAAGCAGAACAGATGAAGAGTAGCGATCTCCCTGCCTCTTCTTGACATGTCCTCACCTGATTGCCCTGCTCCAACTGGCCAGTTGGGCCTGAGTGCACACACGTGCACACACACACACACACACACACACTGTTATTTAGTGGTGTACTGAAATGGTTTTGTGCAGACAGTGCAGAAAGTGGATATTTTCCCACCCAAATTAGCCGATACAAATACCATTACTAATATTCACTTTTATAATAGCTTTAGTACAGATAGACGCAGGTTATCTTGTGCTAATTGAATGGTTTAAATTTCAATTCTGTTTAATTTTACAGTAAATTCGCACACTACTAGAAACAGAAGCACAAAATATCAGCTCAACAATCTGCCAAATATCACCAGTAAAAAGGTCCTTTTTACCATTAACATGGGATGCTTTTTAAATTATTTGGGTGTTCTGAAGTGGGGTTGTATGAGGTACTTATCCATAGTCAGTGTATTGCCTACAGTAGATGACGGTCGGCACGCCTCCAGTTTGAAGAAACAGACAGGAGTTATGTTATGAGTTATGTAATGTACTGCTGTGGACAGGGCCGACAGCAAAATGTATTTTAGCCACCTAAAAGAAAGGCTCACTTAAAAAAAATCTTTATCAGTTTAAGTTTATTTAATTGTACGCTATATTTAGAATATTTTCACCACTTTACATTGCCGTGAGGCAGCCCTTAACAGCAGGGAACTGCAGCCATTGTATCCATCTATGCTCTCGCCAAAGCCACCAGACTCCATTGAAAAAAACGAATTTTACCTCGCAAAAAAACGATGGAGGCAGTGGTGGACCAGCAACTCCTGTGCTCTGTGAAGTAAAATTACTGTTTTGGAGTCTGGTTGCTTTGGCGAGAGCATAGATAACGGCTTCAGTTCCCCGCCAGAAACATAGACGGTATAGCTGTCTCACAGCAAGGTAAAGCTGCGTAAATATTCTAAATATAGCGTACACTTAAACTGATACAGATTTGTTTGTAGGTGTGCCTTTCTTTAAGGTGTCTAAAATACGTTTTGCTGCCGGCCCCGTCCACAGCAGTACATTTTTGGTTCCGTGTGGTAACTGCTGTCTGTTTCTCCAAACTGGGGGGCGTGCCGACCGTCATCTACTGTAGGTAATACACTGACTATGGATAAGTACCTCATACAACACCACTACAAAACACCCAAACTATCCCTTTAAATATGTTTGTTATCTGCCATCAACAATATGTTCACATCTGTAACACACACATGCACACGCATATAATATAAACACATGCACAGGGACATAAAATGCAGAACAGAACAATGTCTCTCTCTCTCACACACACACACACACACACACACATTCATTCACACAGCAGCATATAGTCGTATTATTGGTTCGTTTAACCTGGCCAGTGGGGCATGAACTCAGTTTGCTGACTCATCCCTTTTTTATTCTCCTCCCTGCTGTTGGCCAAACACCTCCATCGTTTCATCCCTCCATCCCCGCTGATAGGATTACTGTCTGACCTACTACAATTACCAGCACCATTCTTCTCTGCACAGATCCAATCCAGGCCTTTTCTAAAGGGTCTCGCTCTGATTTGGCCCAGCGGCGCACAGAGCAGCAGTCTGTCTGGGTCAGGCTGAATACGATACTATTTATATGTCTATATGGAGACAGTTGAGATGGATGATAATGTCATTGCAGGGAGCTGTGGGATGGTAATGTTCAGTGTTCACTGAAGGGATGGACTGTAGATTTGTCCCGCAGCACAGCAGGGAAAGACATATATCCCCCCCTCTCATCCTTAGGCTCCAGCTATAAATCACATAGTTTTTGGTCACTGATGAGCCACATCTAAACAGCAGTTTAGATATTAGCAGGGTCACTGAATGAAGCAGAGTTTGTCTTGCAACTGAAGGTGGGGTTTCCTTGACTGGTTTGTGTCTATCAAGGATTAGGCCCCCAACTGCTGGAGGCAAATGTGTTTGTTTAGTTTGTTTGATGCCGTATCTAAAGAAGTCATCATTTGAAAATGAAACACTGTCTTGGAGACTAGCACAATTCTCATAATAAGATTTTGAAAGACACATTTGAAAGAATGCAATTCATACTATCCAATCCCAGGTACACATTGACTCTGTCAGTAAGATTATGAATGGAATAATGATTTACTGTTTTATTAAACTACCAATGTCTATTTATTCACAGAGTAGAAGCTATTAGACTTGAATTTTGAGTTCAGATCCCAGACCAAGAGAGTAATTCTAAATAGTAAAAGTGTGAGTGTTGTTAAAGGGATAGTTTGGGTAACATGTATGAGGTACTTATCCATCAGTGTATCACCTACAGTAGATGACGGTCAGCAAGCTCCTAGTTTGGAGATGCAGACAGGAGTTACCACACGGAAGCAAAGCAATAACCTGCTGTGGACGGGACTGGCAGCAAAATGTATTTTAGACACCTAAAAGAAAGGCCCACGTAAAAACATCAATATCAGTTTAAGTGTACGCTATATTTAGAATATTTTCACTGCTTTACGTTGCCGTCAGACAGCCCTTTCCGACGGGGAACTATAGCCATTGTATCCATCTATGCTCTCACCAAAGCCACCAGACTCCATTGAAAAAAACAGTCATTTTACCTCGCAGAACACGGGGGTTGCTGGTCATCCGCTGCCTCGATAGGTTGGTTTGTTTGTGCTATTGTGTGACTTTGGTGAATCCAAATTAACCAAACAAACCAACATTAAACCAACAAAAACAAACTAATTGATCAAGCCAGCAGTAGACCAGCAACCCCTGTGTAGTGTGAGGTAAAATTACTGGGTTTTTTTCAATGGAGTCTGGTCACTTTGGCGAAAGCAAAGATAACGGCTTCAGTTCCCCGTCGGAAACATAGACTGTATAGCTGTCTGACAGCAAGGTAAACTGTCAAAAATATTCTAAATAAAGCGTACAATTAAACTGATATTGATTTGGATAAGTACCTCATACAACCCCACTTCAAAACACACAAACTATCCCTTTAATGTTGTGTCAGAGGACGTAGACATATATTCATTTAAAGCTGAAAAATGGAGCTATTAGCTCTGTTCACCAACAATTTGTCCTGTTCTCTCCTCACCAGATCCTACTGCCAGACGCACTGCCAAAGCTGGTCCTGCCGCGGCACGGAGCCGCTACGCCAGCCAGTGGACCCTAAACCGGCCGCACCCTACCAGCTCCTCGCACACCCTGACCACTGACTGGAGACTCCCTACGCCACGCGCCACTGGATCTGTGGACAAGGAGAGCGACAGCTACAGTGTCAGCCCCTCACAAGATACAGGTAGAGTAGAGCCGGGTGGAGTGTGACCATCACAGGAACAACATGCACTCACAGCATTTTTTATAATTAACGTTAGAAAGTTGTGACAGAAATCATGTTGCTTTTGTGACATTTGTCAAGTGTGATGGCGATCTGCATGGCTCTCACATCGGTTTATGTGCTATCCAAAACACATTGGCAGCAGTTTTTTCCATTTGAAAGTGCAACTTTGGGGCGTACTCTTGGCTGAGGCTTCCAGGGTGTGAATCCAACTCAAACCTACGCCATTTCCTCTTTCTCTCCCATACTCTTTTTTATCTATCACTGTTCTGTATCAAAGCATATAAAACACCTCATACTGGTAAACAAAGTTACATTTTACCCGTATTTTAAAAAGTATAGTGCTAATTAAACCATCATGATGTGTATTTCTCAGATCGTGCACGGAGCAGCATGGTATCAACAGAGAGCGCGTCCTCCACCTACGAGGAGCTTGCCAGAGCCTACGAGCACGCCAAGATGGAAGAGCAGCTCCGCCATGCCAAGTTCACCATCACCGAGTGCTTCATCTCCGACACCTCATCCGAGCAGATGACAGCAGGGACCAACGACTACACCGACAGCCTGACCTCCAGCACACCGTCCGAGTCGGGCATCTGCCGCTTTACCGCTTCGCCGCCCAAACCTCAGGATGTCAGTCGGGTCATGACCATGGCTGTGCCCAAGGCACACAGACCTGGTGAGGAAGTGGTGGAGTTTTCCACACAACTCTTTCAATGTTATATTTCCCTTCAACCATTGAGCAGCACCTCTGCCCCCTTTCCATTCCAACAGTACATAATAGAAATCACAATCTAGCTTTCATGTGTATTTTCCAAGGACCCCCTCTTACTACCATTTGTACTCTTAGATGCCATTGGAGCTTTTCAACCTAAATATTTCAGACCTGTTTCACAGTGATGCACAGAAACACATTTCAATTTGAATCATAAGATAAGATGAAATAATCCTTTATTAGTCCCACAGCGGGGAAATTTGCAATATTACTGAAGGTTAATAGCACTTATAAACCTTTAAACAGACGGTGATTTTATTCAAATTGCATTTGGACTCAACTTAACAACATTTATAGCCTAGATACCGTCACGTTTTCAGAATTTTGGCGTTGACTTTGTATCGGAAGTACTGGTTCTCATAATATCCCTGGCAGAAACCGCTCAATTAACACGACATTGTTGATGGCCAACTTCTATTTTAATTTAACTTTGATCAGCTTTCAAATCTGGGGTGCGTCCCATTAGTCTTCAGACAGCTGCTACATACAGTATAGTCACATTAAACCATTTCACACAGTACACAACACTCTCCCTGGAAGTGTTCCAGCTTTTTTCTAGGCCTTCTGTGGCTCCTTGTTGTTATCACAGTAAGCAAGCCCATCACACATTATAAGCAAAGGTTATGAGATTCAGTTCTTCCAACAACATCCCAGGGATGCCTTGTAATGTAAGAAAACAGGAAACTTTTTTGCTAGTAAATGAAGACTGTCCCAAAAGTCTCTCATTACATCCGCAGTTTGAGGAAACCTGCTGTGCTGTCCTGCGCTCTCCTCTCAGGTTGTAGTCTTACCTTACGTGACCCTCCGCTCCTCCGGTTCGCCCTGCAGATCAATTACAAGTTCTGGCAGAGCACGCCGGCGAGCTGCAGACCGACCACACACACACACACAGAAGCACATCCATTCAAACAGACAGACACATGTACCCAGCTGTCATGTTATAGTGTGTCTGAAGCCACTGATAATTAGCGTTGTTGGAGGCGTCCCGTCCGAGGACTAGAAATGTGGGTCTGTGTGTGTTTGTTTGCACAAAGCAACACTTTCCCAGTATCCTCAGTTCGATCAGACAAAGGTTAAGGCTATCAGATCTGCCTCTTAAGTTTCAGGCCTCATTATGTTTTGAACGTTTGTGTACAGGACGGCAGACTCGTATCACCGGTTCACCAGGGAGAGAGGGCAACTAGAGGCTATCTGTCAACCTTATCTGACGCTATTGTCACTCAGTACAAAACACCACTTAAGCGGCACAGTGGAGTTCAGTGTAATACCAGACTCTTATGCCGGAGTGGCATCGCTGAGTGCTAGACTCTGGTGTCAGTTACATTATAGGTATAAGAATCAGGCTGTGCTGCCTCTACAGTTTCCTGGTCGGTTGGCGACTATTTGTAATGAGCTGTGTTTTTGACAGTGCACAAAAAAAAACAATATATGCACTCGTATGCAGAAAGTTTAAGCAGGAAAATTGGAAGCACGTTTCTTATGTCATGGGTCACACCTCAATGTGTATTATGTATTTTCATTAGAGTATTAGCATTTTCAGCTTTTTTAGCTGTGTCAAATGTTATGTATTTCAGCTGACGCTACAGTCAGTGAACTGTGAAATGATAGGAATGTGGTTTTTCTGAGAGGCCTGCAGCAACTCCGACAATTAATAGGTACCCAGATACAGCAAGGGGCAGCTGGATTTACACGTATTAGGATCTCAGGGGCTTAAAATGTTCATCTTATTGTAAGGATTTGTTTCTGCATATGAAAAGGTTGAGTGTTAATTTCTTGTTGACTAATCCTACCATGGCAGCACTTAATTGCCAAAAGTATGTAGAAACACGAATATTACGCCCATATGATTAGTGATTATTGAACACCTCATTTCAAAACCATGGCATTGATATGATATATGGGAAGCCCTCTCACATTACATATATCCATTTGACCCAGCAGTCATATAGAAATATTAAGTGCAGTATAAGGAATACTTCACCCACAAAATTATCATTTTTAAATCGCCTGCGCAGGCGTGAGACTGTTTATGCAAAAGTGTTTTAAATAGTAAGGTTTTAGCAAAGATGCGTGTGTTAGAGCAGCCCGTTCTCATTCCCAGGGTGTCAAATATCGGCCTTGTGCGGCGGTATCGAATGCCAATGGCACTCTCTAGCGCGCTTATGAAACACACCGGGCATTTCATTAACTACAATGTAAACCCATCCATGGCAACAGTAAACACTCAGAGAAAGTGCACCGAGAGTGGCTCTGGTGACGTAGTTTAAAGAGCGAAAAGGCCCACTAAAAGGCAGGCGGGAAGGGAGGTGGATGGGTCCAACAAACTACTTTCATCCAGGAGACCGCTGTTGTATCCCGTATCTTAAATTTCACTTTCACGTTACAATCAGCTGTTCGTTCGTGTCCTGTGTTCACATCGATCAGTTTCAATTTGCTTTGCAAACATAGTCGTTTTAAGCCCAACTATGTCTTTTTCCTAAACCAAACTAAGTGGTTTTGTTTGTGACACCAAGGGACGTGACAAAACGCCCGTATGTGACGAGTTAGGATGAGAGTTTGGAGACTTGGATTATATTGCACGAGCTGTGTGAGAGTTTTTAAACGGATGTTTTGATATATTTTTGCTGTTGTAAAACGCGGCCCCCATTTACTTTAATTTTTTGTTCGATCGTTCACTGTGGAGGCGAGAAAAACAGTTTTCTCTTCACAAATTCAAGGTAACACAGGATGAGTTATTGGTTATTCCTTTAAGATAACCTTTAACTGGAACAAAGGGGCCTAGCCCAAACCATGAAAAACAGTCCCAGACCAAAAGTATGAGGAAAAGGCGAGTCCACTTTACACCTTCATAATCTACAGTAAACGTAAATGTTCTTTTCTCCACACTTGTAAATTCTAGGTAGAGTGTATTAGTGTTAATCTTATTGAAACCCAGAGCCAGTGCGGAGCAGTTTGACTGACAGCTGGTGAATGACCCAGCTTCAACCTCATCTCTGTCTCTATTACATCTGACTGACCTGAGCTGACCTCACCTTCCCTCGGAGAGGTCAAATTCATTCAACTCTCACTCTGTCTCTCGTCTCATTTCATGTGACCAACCTTACCTGACACGGAGAATAACAGTTTATTTATTCGTGCTCTCCCTCTTCAGGGCCTCATAAGAGCAAATCCACCGGGTCCGTGTCCCATTACAAGCGTGTTCCTCAGCACTTTGCTCATAAACTTTTACAGCAGTGCTGGGGATTACAGACAGTCATCTTGTGATAGGACTGTAAATATGTTGTGTTTACCTGAATGACACACACGATATAGAAATACGGGTCGGAGAATATTAAAACATCACCCTTCAGAACAGGCTGAGCTGAAGATGCAACAGACTCTTACACAGATTAATGGCTTGGCGGAGAGTTGCTGTTGTATTCTGGTTACACATACTGTCCTCATTACTGTACAATCTGCAATTTACTGGCTGATGAATTTTCAAACTACAATTCTAATGAGCTCCCGCAGAAACACTTAAATCTATATTTAATTCAATTAACATTCCTCGCCATTCATCATCTTCGCTGGCACTAATAGGGCTTATTATAAAACACAGTAAATTATTCATTCTCAGCATGAACCCAGAAATCGATTCTCCAAGGTCACATGTTGGAGTGATTCCGCGGAGACGGCCTCGCCCTGTGCTGGCATTAATGGCGAGTAGCTGGCAGGGAGCGCGTGTGTGCACGTACATACTTGTGCACGTGTGGGGCTCGTGTACATGTGTGTGCGTCGACACGTGTGGCAGAGAGAACACGTGTTGAAAAGTGATTTTAGCGATGAATCGTACGCCTGTGGACGCTTGTTGATCTCTGAATGTGACGATGAACGTTTCAGCAGCCATGAAACAAGACAGATCCTCAGCTCGTCTCCGGTGCTGCCCACCAGATCACCAGAACACCCGTTTGTGAGGGACTAATTTGCTCTGTTAAATATGTAATCCAATCAGTAAAAGGGATACAAATAGCAGTAGAGGTACCATAAACTCACTGAACCGAATCCAAGTGTCTCTACTTCTCTTTCTCTACCTCTTATCTAACACTTCAGACAATTACTTAAGATTGAAGAGGCAGCTTTTAATCGTGCTTTATCACTCAGTTAAGGTATTAAATCTGACCTGGTTTATCTTGCTACAGGCGTTTACACGTTATTCTGTTTCCTAGTAAGACTCTTCCTCTCCTACAGTGCAACTAAACTTGCAGCAGAGAGGGAGTTTGATTACCAAATGCAATAATATATGTAGTATATACAGACATAGTCCATCATTCAGTTTCTTCACAGTAAAAACTCAATCATTGCATCAGTCCCTGACAATGATAGCAAAGATAACATTGTAATATCCAGCTCCCTATTACATTATGTTCTACACATATTTTCCTGATAGAAACTGTTAAATCAAATAGATTCACACTTGGTGGAAAATTGGTATTACATTAAAATAATAGTTATGTGAATCATAATGGCAGAAGGGCCCGAGGTGAGCAAATGTAACAGTGTGAATGTGAGTTAAATATGGATTTTCAACTGTCTGAGCAGTTAATTTAAACTGAGAGGAAGTAATGATACAAATGGAGTCTGTGGAGAAACTCAGACCTGTTAAGAGCACACATACTGTACACAGTGGGGATCCCGGAGAGTCTGTGGGGGCGAGCAGAGACTCTCTGGTGGATATCATTGTCATGGAACCAAGCTGACCCCATCTGCAAACAGCAACAGTGAGGCCTCTGTCATCTGGCAATATCCTGTTTGCAGTCGAACTCTACTGGATGTTTATTACAGTTTTTAAATGTTTTAAATGTCAGTGTTTCATATGAGTTTTCTTAAGTGTTAATATCTTCATCAGAAGGGTGTGAGAAATGAGAAAAACATGAACAATGACAACACATTTTTTTTATTTTATTGTCTAAATGGTACCCCACAATTTGCGAAAACGTGCGAAAACTCTCATGAGACTCATTGCCCAACAACCTATCCTAACCTTAACTATTCGAGGTCAATGCCTAACCTCAACCATTTTACAAGAGTTTCACAACTCATGGGTTACCTTTTAGACACAACCATTTCACTGCTATCACTGGTAGGGTCTAGAAGGGAACCTGCAAGTTGGAGAAACTCTAGTGAGATGGTTAAGGTTAGTTATTAACCTCAAATAGTTAAGGTTAGGATAGGTCATCGGGCAGCGAGTCTTGCGAGAGTTTTTGCAGATCAGATTTTGCGGTTTGCGTGTTACCTTCTAGACACGACCACCACCCGTCTCATCAGGGTTTTCAGCAGTTTTCAGTAAAATAGCTAAAACGTTGTTCTAAAGACAAAAGCCAGATGTTAGCTGGTGTTAGTGGGTTACTTGTCCAGTGGGAATGGGGCTTTAGTGACTAGCTGGTGAACATAGTGTTGTATTTAGCAGCTAAAGAGACCGATATTTCCCTACAGGCTTCATTTATCTGTAGTGACCAATCACTGCGATTCATCCATATATACTTAATAAGGTGACGTCATTATCGTCTTTACAGATCGTTCCGCAGCCCCCAAGTGGCCAAAGAAATCAGTCAAAGCTGCTTTAAAGTATTTTCATTACTGTCCAACGACTCGTCAGAATATCACTTTGCACGGAGTCAAACTGTAATTGAACTAAACCTTAATTGTCTCCTGTTCCCTCCCAGGAGGAGAGCTGGTCCACTTGCCGCCTTACCTCCGTATGGACTTCCTGTTGAACCGTGGCGTGCCGCTGGCAGTCCGAGGTGGAGGGGTCAGTAGCAGCAGTGGCAGCAGCAGCAGTGGAGGAGGAGGAGGAGGAGGAGGAGGTGGTGGTGGTGGAGGAGGAGGAGGAGCAGGAGCAGGTGGAGTTGGTGCTACAGGGGAGACAAGAGGAGTCGGAGGTGGAGGAGGAGGAGGAGGAGGAGGAGCCATGGGCCAGACCTGCTTGGAACCCCAGAGGAGCCGTACCCTGAAGAGGCCACCTCCTATGGAGCCCACCCCCATGGAAGTGCCGTCACCCAGGGAGGTGCAGCAGTGGCAGCCAGGAACTGCCTCCACCCTCCCCCACAGGGATGTCCGGGAGAGGGGAGAGGCCCGGGGTGAGGTCCGGGCGGAGGCCCCCTCCTCGGGAGACCTAGCCCAAGCACAGGCTGCCAAGCTCAGCACTTCCCAGGAGTCACTGCTGGACTCCAGAGGACACCTGAAACAGAGCAACAACCCCTATGCCAAGTCTTACACTCTGGTATAACACTGGGACACACACCGGACTGCTTCAGACAACAGGACTACTGCAGACACAATGGAGGAGGACGGACAAGAGACAGACGACAGGCACAGGATGGACAGTTTACCGCAACAGAAAATGTTGTATATAGAGCCGTTTCCGACATGCGTCTGAAGTGGATGCTTTTCTTTGAGTCTGTCTTTCTTTCTTTCACTCTTTTCTTTCTTTCCTCTCTCGCTCTTCTCTGTTGCTTTCACACTTTTCATTCTCTCACACCTCGCTCCTCTTCTGATGAATTTTCTCTCACAGTTTTTATTTTCTACTTGAGTATTCTTTTATTCTAAAGTGATGACATATGAGGATTGCCAAAATGATTTATTTAAAATTTGAGAAAGAGAAAAAATACTATTGAATTTATATCAAGGACAATTATAGTCATTATTATTATTACTATTATTATTATATAAAAACAGAAAATATCTTTAAAAAAAAAAATAATAAGGGAAAGGGAGGAGGAGGAGGACTTTGGAGCACTCTGCAGGAGAACATTGCTTTCTTAATTTATTTTTATTTTATTGTCGCAGTGTGATGAAATCTGTGATTGGGTAACTGAGGGGGTTTTTAGCACTACGAAGAGCCACTAGAGGAGAAGAAGAGTGACGCCGGACACGACCGCCAATGCTGACCAATCGTAATGTTTTTCAACCTTTCTGACGACTGCATGGCGACTGATCAAATGACAATTAATAGGAATGGCTGGATATCCAAAAAAAAAGAGAATTTTTGTCACACTATGAAATTATACAATGTGAATATATATAAAGAGATCACTTTTATTTGTGGATATTACGGGGAAAATGATTTGGTTAATAAAGTCCTTAGTCATGTTTGCACACATCTGACTTTGATTCCTATTGGTCGAGACAAACATCCGTCCCTGTTCCTGAATATTTGTCTCATCCCCCTCCCGTCCTTCTTTTCCCTTCGTCCCCCTCTCTTTAACCCACATTCTTCTTATACTTTCCATTGAGACCTGTCATTTAAAGGAAAAAACACAGTAGTTCTAGTTGGTAAGATTTGAAATGGACCATCCTCAAATCTAAGTCTCATAATTAGCTGTTCAATTTGTCACTGGCAATTATGCAAAAAACTGCCATGTGGTTAATATCAAATTAACATTAGTGAAGTACCTAATTTTGATGTAATGTGCGTCAGTGGTTCCAGCGTCAGTGTCTCAGGTTTAATGGGGTGTATATACTGTATGAGTAATATTCCCCTTCTGAGATTGTTGCATTTAGGAATGAGGAGTAAAACAATCCAGTATTTAACAAGAAAAAAAACATAGAAAAGCCTGAAAATATAAACATAATTTTGTGATGCGGACAGAATATATATATATATGTGTTGTTTATTTATATACCGTTAATCATGTTGTTATATCTCAGATCTGTGTCAAGACTTTTTTGTTTGGGAAACACTGATTCATTTTGAGGATTAGACCTTTTTGTTTTTGCAGTTATTTGCGTCAAGGTGCATCAGTTTTCCATTTAGCACTGATTTCTCTCTATTTCTGTTAACGGTGATAAATTCAGAGCATTAATATAGCCGCATACATCTATTTATCATGTAAAGATATAGAGGAGTAATGTCTACCTGAGCAGAGAATGAAGTCCCTCTCCCTCTGTTTGGGTTGTAATCCGAGTTTCTCTGTACTTTGTGTACATAGCCAATCCGGCCGGACGTGTGCATGTAAGTGCATGTGAGTCTCAGTGTGTGTGTCACACTGGCTGACCCACGGCATCGTCGCGGTGTGTGTGTGAAACACCCACCCTCCGGTTCCCCCCAAGTTAACACTATTAGCTCTGACAGCACCATTGCTGTTGTTTGCACTGTCCGTGCTCTTAGCACCGTTAGCTGCTAGCCGCCAGCTCAGTCGCCAAGATGTTGAGAGCCATGTGGAGGCAATCCCTCAATCATAGATGTACTCTGAATTTTGAATCCAGCACCTTTAAACTCATTGTTTGTTCCTCCTTTTTCCCCATTTCACCAACTCCATTCTTTTTGTATTGATAAGTATGACACAATCTTCTCTACACAGATTGATTTGAGCAATAACTAAACTAAGGTCATGTGAATCCATTTTCACATATCAGAGCTAATAGCCCAATACTCTCTAGAATAACCTGTCAAACATTGTTGACCTTCTTGCCTGAAGGGGGTCAAACAAAAGGGTCAACTGACGTGGTCCTATACATTTAAAACTTGATATCCTACAATTAAACGTAGTAGCAAAGAAACAGTCATTGATTAAGCATCATAAGAGTCACACTTCCGTGTCATTTGTTACCTTATTAGATGACAAATATCCTGCTGGAATAAGGAAGGTTAAAGGGTTACTCCAGTGATTTATGTCAATTTACCAATCATGATGTCAGAAAGCCTCAGTTACATGCTGGAGGCATGGAGGGGTCGAATGAAAGACGCCATTGAGTTGCATTATGGGAAGTGTAGCATCCAGTATTTTGGAGCTTCTGAGATGAAAAGTCAGTATTTCTCTGCCTTTCTACCTTGACTCATTATTTTATCTGTCTCTCACAAGTCCTCCGATGCTATGGAAAGGCGACTACTCTTAACAAAAGATTATCTGTCATATGGAGATGAAATAAATCTACCTCTATTTACATATACTTTACATTTTCCCCCAGACAAGCTTAGCTTGGAATGCTGTTAATACATTTTAACAATAGTTTCTGTTTATAAAAGCAGACTTGGCTTTAAAGTGGATTCAGCAATAAGCTTTTAAGATGACTTGTCTGAAGGTATAATCTTATTTCTTTCAGTGTCAAGTGATTGACAGTAAGTAGAGGAAATGGAATAATTTCATTTTATCAACGTACTACACAAACTGAGCTCAAGCACACAAATATGTTATTATTATAATAATTATTATTATTATAACACAAACGTGATGTTCACTGAGCAGGATTATCCATGTGTATAAGTTGTTTTCATGCATAAATGAATCGCTGCAGATGGAAAGTTAGTGAGAGAATATTTCTCCAACAACAGCTGCGTCCACACACCAGTAGGAAGAAAATAAAGGTGAAGAACAACCTTGGCGTGGAAACCAACATGAACTACCACCCCTTAACATTAAAACAGGTTTGTATTGATGCAGCTGGTTTTGATCAACAGATGGCGCTGTGCAGTCACTGAATTGAGTCCATTTACTGCTTTACAGGGAGTGAGCTGCAGGACTTTTGAGCAGTGGAAAGAGATGGTTCAGCACCAAAAAACTATTTGTGACAACCTGGAGAGAGACATCAAGGGCAACCCAGCAGTCTGCTCCGGTGTGTGTGTGTGTGTGTGTGCCATTTGCAGCAGCACACCAGCCTGAACACTGTGAATTATTCATGCCAGCGCTGACACGGGAACCTAGATCAGGTTTACACTGTCACACTGATCCCCACAGTGCCCAGGAATTCGGACGAGACAGCAGAGACAGGGGAAAGATTGCATGTACACAGTCACATATGCATAGAAAATACACATGTACCATAATAATCTTTAGGGAAATCAATGCCGCTGATGTAGAATTAAGTATTTCTGTTGCTTAGCAGAAATTGAAAAACATAATCCGCTGTTTTCTAGATGGTGATCTGCTGCATGTTTGAATACTGAGCCTGCCGATGCACCAGGAAAACTTCCTGCAGTTACTATAAATGATTCTATAAAAATGGTCACACTAGAGATAAAAATTCACTGTGGGTGAATTACAATAATTGCAGTTTCTGTTTTTATCTGTGCACTCCCCTCACTGGTGTGAGGTAGTATAATGAAGATAGATGGCCCTCCTACACACTGAGAAGAAGACTTTATGACTGTGCAGTTGCCCTCGTACATTAGGAGGAAGCAGGAGTGAGTGTTAGTGTGTGACTCGCCTCCTGGCTGCAGGCCATTATCACACCTCCCACCGCGCTCAGCAGAGAGAAACTCTGAGATAAGAAAATGGGAAAAGGAGGTTTCAAATTTAATAAGTTGTAGAACCTTTTTTTGCATGATGTACCCCCACAGCCCTGCCAGATGAACTGAAGTGCCCCTTCATCGACACCACCCATCATGTTCAGAATTTGAGTCATTTTAAGGTGGATGTCATAACTCTGTTGATTATATAAAAGTAGATTTTCTTGCAATTGAATTGTCAATGTTTGTGTCAGTTTGGTCAAGTTTGCATTTGCACAATTATAAGATAAGATAATCCTTTATTAGTCCCACAGCGGGGAAATTTGCTGTGTTACAGCAGCAAAGGGGACAGTGCAAACAACAAGAGGCATCAGTAAAAAAAAAAAAACAGAACAAGATATAATAAATAGTAAATAAACAATAAAGATATAATAATAAGTAAAAAAAAATAAATATAAAATACAAGTATAGTTGGAAAAATATACCTCTTGGAATGGCAGAAGCTGGACATTAATGTTTATTTTAGCTAGTGTTAACTATTTCAACAGTTTGTCTATTGATTTTAGCCAACGAATTACAACCGTTTATCCATTACTTTTAACTAGTTAACTAGCTATGGACGTGTCTAAAGGGTAGCCCCCAAATTGTGAGACCGTCCAAAACTCTCGCGAGACTCAAATCCGGTCAATGCATTTGCCCTAATCATCTCGCGAGAGTTTTGCGATAGATATTTATGTATATCGTATTTTTTGTTTTATATCTATGTTTGCTGTCCACTACTTACTGTAGATTTTTAATGTATTCAAAACAATTAGACAATTAATTATTTTTAGGTTACTATTTAGCCATTTATCAAATACATTGAGCTATCTATTTAACCAGTTGTTAATTCATTTTAGTTATCTATTTAACTTTTTTAAT
>CAKAOI010047003.1:50423-107028 GCA_916701655.1 Sebastiscus albofasciatus
TAAATATAAAATACAAGTATAGTTGGAAAAATATACCTCTTGGAATGGCAGAAGCTGGACATTAATGTTTATTTTAGCTAGTGTTAACTATTTCAACAGTTTGTCTATTGATTTTAGCCAACGAATTACAACCGTTTATCCATTACTTTTAACTAGTTAACTAGCTATGGACGTGTCTAAAGGGTAACCCCCAAATTGTGAGACCGTCCAAAACTCTCGCGAGACTCGCGAGTTATCTATTTAACTTTTTAATTTTTTTCCCAACATTTTAACTATGTGTTTAATCATGTCCTTTAGCTTAACTACCTGCAGCACCTACTGTAGGTCCTGCTGTTAGCTACAGCTGATTAAATATGTGGATATATTTCTAAATTCAGTAATTTCCATCTTTTAAATTGGTTGAGCTCCTATCTTTCCACATATCCTGTCAACCAAGTGCCCCGGGGAATCAGTTTCTTTTAGCTGTCCACCGAGGAAACCATGGCGTGACGTGTAATGTCAGTGTGCAGAAGCAGGTTAGGAATAGACCAGCGTCCTCCCAACTGGGTTTCATAATGAGGTGCCTGAAGAGTTGGCAGGAGACAGGGGGGGTAATTTAGAGAGCATGAAACGGAAGGGCTTTCCCCCTGTGTTCACACAACACTCCTTAATCATTATTTTTCTTCTCTGCTCTGTTTTGACCTCCATCTCCCGTCTGTCTCTGTCTCAGATTACTCTATTGATCCAGTAGCCTGTCTGTCCTTGTCCTCAGTGAAGGACTCGAGGAGCACATGTTGTTTCTGACAAGAAAATTGTTTCCCATGAGGTTCTTTCGTCCGATAGGGCAAACTGACCTGACCAGCTAACTGGTTACCACCATACCAATGTTTCCTACGGATTAAGGCTGTGGACTTGAGGCTGACCTGCAGTATTTGGCATTTTAATGCTGTTGCAGAACTTTCATTTGAGATTTATGGTCAAGAAAACAAAGTCATTAACAAGGAAGACAGCCTACACTACAGCCTTTTTCATACATTTCTATTTTTATTAAAGCTTCCCTTCCAGGTCAGTTAAGATAAAGCAACCAGTTTACCATTTTTTTGAGCTCTCTGCTGTCTGTTGTGCTTCTTAGTCCTGCAAAGACGTCTTGATTTACTGTCTAACACAGATAACAAACAGCAAAATATGTGATCATCGGTCGGGTTATTTAAAAACGTGCTAATTATTCTGAGTGAAAGTGGAGATGTGGGTTTTTACACATCACTGGTTATTTTAAGATTCATTTAGTCAACTCTGCTATTGAAATGACATCCTGTAGATTCAAATACATTGTGCACAATCACAGTAAGCAAAAGGTAACGTTTCATCATAGAACTGAAGTAATTGTAATGTAAGACATTACAGATTAGATTACATGTTAAATGTTTGGACAATATTGATGTCTGAAGGACAGATGTGCATGAACAGACATGGTCTTTATTTGTCCCATGTTAATGACTACAATTAAATGGTGCAGAGAGAGAGAGAGGTCGATGTCTAAAGGGGCTGTT
Organism: Sebastiscus albofasciatus; assembly: GCA_916701655.1. Classification (NCBI taxonomy): domain Eukaryota; kingdom Metazoa; phylum Chordata; class Actinopteri; order Perciformes; family Sebastidae; genus Sebastiscus; species Sebastiscus albofasciatus. The sequence goes on from CAKAOI010047003.1 coordinate 51,953, forward strand.
AATCATACTTGTAATTGGTCATGGATAATTGGACACGAACCTAGAGTCCATTGAATGCATTGTATCACAGAAGGATAACCCACTGTAGCGTGCTACATAATAAGGAGTTAGCTTTTGATCTTTAATAAAGCTGTGTGTGGAGCAGGGCACTAATACAACCAGCGTCCGGGGGTTTGAATCTCACTAGAGCCGCTGTATGTATTCACTCCTGCTATTGTAATGTGCTTTAGATAAGCTTCCACCAACTGCTCACATAACTGATCTGATTTGAGCTCAAGCTGTCAACAGGGGGACTTAGAGAGTGGCCTGTGTAGCTGCTGGTATCTCAAAAAGTGACTTTACAGTAGGACTGTAACACTGGCAGACTCAATAAGAGTAAATCTTTCCAAGTATTGCATCATATTTCATCAGTCAACAATGATGGATTGCGAGAGAGGCGTGTCTGCTCAGAGTGTCTTGAATGAGATAACACAGCGTTACTTCAATGTACGGTCCCTTAGGAAAGTTTTCTGACAGTGGCCATTAAAATGTAGAAGTTATGCAGTAAATAATTACATTTTATATATATATATATATATATATATATATATATATATATATAAACACAATCCTCCTTGAAATGGCAACTGTTAAAAATAAACCAAAGACTTAGAGGCAAAAAAATATCATCAAAATAATTGCTTATCACTGGGGTGGTTTCTTTCAGTTAAACCAAAGAGCATGCTAGTACCGCTAGATGGTGCTGTGGTAGCGCTTTCGCCATTTTGGACTGAAAACGCCAATGAATCCATTGCCCTGAATGTATAAAGAGACGTCTATAAATCAGAGGATCATTTTTTTTTTTAGGTGAATCAACTTTCTAGTACGAACTCTTAAAAAGCCCCCATTAAAGCTACAGTAGGCAACATTTTGGCATCATTGGGCAAAAATTCCATAAAAACCTTTCAGCATATTGTAATTCAAGTACTCTGAGAGATAACTAGACTTCTGAACCTCCTCATGGCTCTGTTTTCAGTCTTTAGAAAATGTAGCCCTTATTTTTGTACGGCACTTTGTAGGTGGCGTTTCTTTTTTTTTCAGGTAGTCGCTTTCAGTCCAAAATGGCGGAGGTGCTGATGTTGCAATGGAACGAACATTTGACTTTCACTTCTTAGCAATATACATTCTTTGGTTAAACCGACACACATAATTAGCAGGAGTGACATAAAGTGGGTTATGCCTCCAATAGCTCTCATTGGTCAAATAGCACTGGCCTGTACCTTTTGCAGTTACTCCTAACCTATTGAAGTTAGGGCTGGGCAATATTACAATATATATCATCAAAACGATATAAAAATGTCTGTTGTATATATTTTTCATATCGTTTCTATTGCGATATAGGTTAGGCCTATATTTATTTATTTATTCTCTATAATTCACCAAAGCTGTGAGAAAATACTCAGTACTTTTCATTTGTCAAGTATTTAATTCATACAGGAATATGCAGAAATAGGCTTTACCATATGGTTATTTCATATAGACCAGAAAACATGCTATATCGTGATATACAACATTGGATGTAAGATTTTGGCCATATCGCCCAGCCTTAGTTGAGGTACAGTATTACACCCAGATAGTTGTTAACTGTTAGTATAATAACTATTACATTACACCTGTGACAGATCATGTAGTCTTTCTACTGATTTCCACTCTAAAAGGAGAATTTTTGTTTCCATAAAAACAACAGAAAGGGACGTGGCTTTAAAGCAGATTGTCTTGTCATTTCCAGCTATTTATCTAGACAGATGAAATTGTTTTGAGTCCCGCTGTGACTGTGTATATAATTTTCTGACCAATGATGGAGACAAAAATGGGATATTATTTGGAGATTATATTCTGAAACAGATTCTGACCTTCAGGTTAATCCACAGTGTCTGACAAATGTCCTCAAAATGCAGCGCTCCTTCAAATATATATTTATATATTCGTGACATTATAATTTCCCCACAAAAATATGAATTCACCTCCAGAGAGATTTGCAAGAAGAAACAGTAGCAGTACCATCTGCAGGACCCAGTTTTACACCAGGCTGTATTTTATGAGAATATATTGGTCCAGTAGTCGGACTCACCAGATGTAGACTGTGGGTATAAACCTGCCATTGGCTGCATATTTCACGTGACATTTTCCTCCCCTTCTGCTATCTGCGTTGTTTTGCGAGGGCACCGCCGCTGCATCTTGTGTTTAGCTTCGCCCAAGACGATTGTGATTGGTTTAAAGAAGTACATGTGTGGAGCCAGACCTTTCTTTATGTGGAAATAGGTCGTATAGGGGGATATGGTCGCTAGGTCCACAGTGACTCAATAGCATCATGCAGTTGAAGTTCCTGCAATTCTTTAGCCTGAGGTGCTCTGTTGGCTTATGATCTGTGCAGGCCATCGGGGTAGTCACGTGGTCCTGGAGCCATCCTGACATGATGACATGGTGTATTATCCTGCTAGAAGGATAAAGGCCAAAAAGGGTAGATTTCCCAGTTTTCAGTCACATGGCTTTGGGATCGATTGACCACTGCTTCTTCTTCATTTTCTTTTTGTCAGCTGATGGGGGTAGGGACTAACCTGCTGCTTTAACCCGTCTGCTTTTAGGTAAAAAAGGTTATGCAGTTAGAAATGCCACACTGAGCTGTTGCAGTATGTGAGGCTCCATCCTCCTCCGACCTTTGTCATGCTATTTTACAATATTGCCACAGGTCTTTGGGTCTGTATGAATCTACATGTAAGATGTGAGTGGATCTGACAGGCCTTGAAAATAGCAACATATAAACATCATTTCAGTATTTAGTTGATAAGACCACTTTATGAGAACCTCAACAAACAAACAAAGTCTGGTCTGATCACCTTTGAGGGTCTTAGCTTTCATTAAATGTACAAGTGCAAGCATCCTGGTTGCCTGAGACGTGTAGTGTAGCCTACCATATTATGTCCCTGGTCTGAATCACTGGGCAACCTCAGCGTCTAAAAAAACAAATAATATAATAGCCAGCAGGGGGCGACTCCTCTGGTTGCAAAAAGAAAGTCTGATTGTATGGAAGTCTATGAGGAAATGAGCCTACTTCTCACTTGATTTATTACATCAGTAAACATCGTAAACATGAGTTTATGGTCTCAATTGCTAGTTTCAAGTCTTCTTCAATACAGCATGATGTTCATTTAGTAAAATATGGTCCCATTTAGGGTCAAATAGACCATAAAACAGGGTATGCTTTAAGGCGTGGTCTACCTTGTGATTGACAGGTCGCTACGATCGGTCTGGGAGTTGTCCGTGTTTTTGTCTTTCAAATTTAACCCTTTCACAGTGTGTTTTCATTTAATGAAAGTTAATTGTAACATTTTGGTCACCTACAAATATCATTTTCAGTGTTCGTTTGTACTAAGCTCCACCTTCTAGAGTCACTTCTGGTTGCAAAAAACCAAGATGGCGACGGCCAAAATGCCAAACTCAAGGCTTCAAAACAGCCAATAGGTGATGTCATGGTGACTATGTCCACTTCTTATTGTAATATAAATAATGATTAGAACAATAGTAATTATTATTATGATGATAATAATAATAATATGTTTATTTAGTATAGCACTTTTCATAGAGCACAATTCACAAAGTGCTTTACAAGAATAGAAAATAAATAAAAACAATAAAAGCATAAAACAATCAATAAAACAGTTATTAGAAACAAAATTCAAAACTAGACAGCTCAAAGTGACACAAAGGCAAATTTAAATAAGTGAGTCTTTAGGTCTGAATCCCGCTGAGGACCTTTTGTTGAATGTTGTTTTCTGTCTGTATCTCAGCTGTCTCTATCCAATGAAGGAAAACTACCAAAAAATAATAATACAAGTGGTTGGGATCGAATATTAATGGAACCTTTTCAGGTCAGGTTCAAGTTTCTACCGTCAGATGTGTGCTTTAAAAAGCATCATCATCTGCATATATGATAAATGGCATCTGAAAGCCTCGTTATCATATAAAGCAGTTAAGATAAAAGAAAGGGACAAATCTTAGGTGAAAGATTATAGTGCATCATGAAAAAGTACAGTATGCAGTCCCATGAAAATATACCGTTAACCAGATAGTAGTCTGAAGAGGGATTTGCAGCTGCGAAGGTGACGTCTCATTAGTGAGGGAGAAAACCAGGTAAAAATAGCACCTGGTTTCTGGGGTTGATTCACAATCACAAGGTCAGTGGAGCAGCAGTACTGCTGGGGGGGTAAGGTTTCTAGGACATTGTTCACATCTGAAGATAAAATGAGAAAATATACTCCATCGCACATAGAGAGAGTGAGATGACAGATAGAAGGAGGCAAAAAGACAAGCGGGATCATTTTGGGCTGCTTGTTCAAACATAAAAGCAGTTTTCTTTATTTTCTTTATAGCTTTTCATTTGTTTTTCAAAGGTGATTGGTTTACTAAAGGATTCCTTCGCCCCTCACATGATCATCCTGCAGCATTAATGATTATGTTTACACTATTTCAACATCTCCCTTAAGCACTCAGAATGTGACAGGAAGTTAGAAGTTAGCTTGATCACTGTTTGTTATCTGAGATGACGTCCTCGTGCCAGCCTGAGCCACAAAGTAGTAGAAACCAGTGACTTCTCATCATCGTCATCTTCCTGTCCTGCAGGCTCGGGGACTTTATACAGCTCACTCATTACGTGCTGGAGCGGCTACAGCTGCAGCAACTGTCACCCCTGTATCTATCTACGCTTAAAGCCACGGGTCATTGGTCATCAGCTGCTTCTGAACGTTAGCTACTCCCTCGAGATATCCTTACTGATGAAAATTCCATGAGCCATTTGCAGTATTATTATTGCTCACTACCTAGCTGAGACAATACCGGTAGATGCATCAGCCGTCGCTGCTGGGCTCATTTCATACGTTTCACCTAGATTATTCTAGCCTAGTAATCCTTCTAAATAAAGTGGTTTAATTGTAATAAATAAATACTTTGCTATGAACTATACTGTCAAATGTAACTGTGCTACCTGTATTGAGTTAGCGCCATGTAGTCCCATACAGTGTAACCATTAGAACTGTAGGTATTAATGGAAAACACCATCTTATGCACAGAAGAAAATTTAACTAGCTGCTGTGGTAACAGTAAATAGTGTTGTAGTCATAAAGTATTAATGTAGCAAACACTGTTAACAATGTGTATGCCCATTAGCTTTCGCTATGGATCGTACTACGGTCATAAAAATACCACGTGATTCTTATGATATTGCATTATAAAACATGACTAATATACTGCATTGTACATATTGAATCATGTCTCAGTAGACGTCATCACTCTTGACAGGAACAGCTGATAATTTTGCCCTCTGTTGTTCTGTACCGCTCTCAGTAGAGCAGCTCAAGTTTGACGCTGCTGTCAGTTCACTGACAATGATAATAATAATGAACTATAAAGTTCAGAGTTGATACTCAGCTGTCAGATGACAAAAAACAAATGTGTTAACCCTACCCTACTGTAGATATACCGTAGTATTCACTATATATATATATATATATATATATATATGGAAATAGGAATAACCCTGAGATGTGCCATCTCGTTTTCAAGGGGGTCCTCAACAACAATAATACACAATTTAGACAAAACATTTGAAGATACAAAAGTGACAAAAATCAACTAATAAGACATGCAAAATCAGGGTTTATACTCCAAGCAGAGCATGAAAATGAATCATTCATTTAAAGGACCAGTGTGTCACGGTTAGGGGGATCTATTGGCTGAAATAAAATATAATATTATTAAGTATGTTTTCTTTAGTGTAGAATAACCTGATAATAAGAATCATTGGGTTTTCGTTTCCTTAGAATGAGCTGTTTATATCTACATAAGGAGCGTGTCCTCTTAACGGAGTCCGCCATGTTGCACTGCCATGTTTCAACTGTAGCCCAGAACGGACAAACCAAACTCTGTTAACTTTTCCTGCTTGGGCCGGAGTCGATAACGTTACTCACTCAAGTCGCCGCCTCTCTCTCTCTCTCTCTCTTGCTTCACCACTCACTTCCCACTCTACGTACTGACTCTGCTCCAGATGGCTCTAGAGAGGGCCATTCGCGTTTTCGTGTCGGTCACCGTAGCAACACGCTTGGCACACGCGAGAGACTTCATTTGATTGCAATCTCCTCACCTAACCGCAAGATCCCGCCAAATCCTAAACACTGGATCTTTAAAGTTTCTAGAAAGTAGTAATGTTTATTGATAAATATGAATTTATCACCTGAGACAAAGTGTGGACCTTATGATGTAGAGATATAAGACAGTTTAATCAAATTAAAATGGATTTTCAACCTGGGTCTAATCTTAATAATTGTGTGAATTCTGACAAATGGATTCTTTGTAAATACATTTTGTTTTACATAAATCATTTCAAACATGTGTCTCAGAGTTCAACCGAAAAACACAGAAACTGATAAGCTATTGTAGCTAACTGCATTGGGCTCTACTTCTGGGGCAACTTGCTGGCTTACCAAACCATAGTTATTTAAGAAAACCTCCAGAGTTTCCCACCATGGTTGCATATACTGTAGTGTGATGTGGTACATAGAAATTATAACTTGTTGTTGCACTGTACATAAAACAGAAAGAAGCTACATAGATCTTCTGTTGCTTTATGAATGGCTTTTGTGAACTCTGTTCATAGTTATTATTGGAGACAAGGAGAACAGCACAATGGTGTGCATCATGAAAACATTAAAACCAGCTCCTCAGGCACCTGTCTGTGTTTCTGACAACAACAATACAAGGACGAAGTTTTAATCAGCTTCCAGAGTGACGGCAGGATTTTTCTTTCTTCTGCACTGTAAGAAGTTTTGATTTACTTCATTAACACTCAACTATCACCTCACTGCATGAGGTTTAACGGTGGAAAAACGTTACTGTGCAAATGTCACAGAAATCAAGAGGCAAAATACTGTATGTAGCCAACAGAGAGTGGGCAGATTTGCTGTTTGTAGGTGCTGATAAACTCTTTTTGAAAGCTTTTACACTTTGTATGATGAAGTGAAAGTCTTTTGTTCAATTCCAGTGGAAGCATCAGTCATTTGTACGCACAGTAAGCTGTTGTTTTTGACAGAGAAATTCCTCACACTATGCTCACAGGCACACACACACACACACACACACACACACACAGACACACGCTGATTAGATCAAATTCATGTTACAGTTACTGTGTGACAGGCCACTAATGACTAATGTAAATTTAATGAATCAAACCTAGCAGAATCATCTATCTTCCCATCCGCAGGGACCGTGAGTCTACAGTGTCAAACAAATCAAATAACGCAAGAAGAATGCATGAGATGGGAGGTTTCCATAGATACACTTATACGCATGAAAAGAACCAATGTGAGCAGATTTGTTTTTTTATTTTCAAGGAAATATGTTCAAGAGCATGCACTGAACCATGAAAATGTCAGTTTTCATAAGATCAAAGATGATTAATTATTACCAATAACCTCATAGTGTGAAATTGATTTCTGTAGCTGTCCGGACATAAGCAAAGGAAACAATATTACCTTCCTTTGCCTTCAAAACAGTAGTGAAGTAGGGCAAAGATAATTTGATGGACTATATATCACTGTCTTCACATTATATGTTGCTTTTACTGACTCTGAGGGGTAAATAAAATGCCCCATTCACCACCTCTGGAAGATTTATTCTGCTGTCTGCAGGACTGATATTCTTCTATGGGCAGAGCAGATGGCATGCAATGAATTGTACTATCTCATTCTCAGTGCATGTGGAAATTTTCACCATAATACAGTTTCAGTGCATTTATCAACATATCGTTATCCCAGAATGGTTGTTTTCTGTCCCAAAAATGGTTTACGGTATATTCCTGCTGTGTTTACTCAGACTGTATGAATGAGTGCTGTTCTGTTGTGTCTCAGGCTACATCCACACTCATACAGTTTTGTTTTAAAATGCGTAACTTTTCCTACATTTATGCCTAGCGTCCACACTACTCCGACGTTTTAGACCCCTAAAATGGAGACGTTTGAAACCGCCGCTGACACCGTTTTAGTTTGAGAACTCTGGATTGTATTTAATGGTATGTGTCTAAGATCCGTCACTTCCATGCTTCCCATTCATTGTTTATGTAAGCAGTCGTGCAATGCATTTTGGTAGCGCAGCAATGCATTTCGAGAGACAAACTGTCACGTTGGCCGTTCCTCATTTGCACAAAGTTGAGTTCTAAGCTACTTTATGCAAATCAGGGGCATCCGTCGCGATTCGTCGCTTCTGGAAACTCATGTTTTTAACTAACTGTTGTCAATCTAAAATAAAGACAAATTCAGCAACTGCATGGCTTATTTCTCGCCTAAAATGTTTTCAGAAACTATTTTCGTAATATACAAGAAAAAAGTTTCTAAACGAGCCGCCATGTTGGTTCCAGTTTGAAAGCTGGGAGCAGCAGCCCACGAGTGAAAGTGTTTGTCCGATCAGGTGCCTAGTGCCCATTGGCATTTCATCATCATTTCAAGTGTCCAATGCTGGAAAGCAACGTGATCCCTCGCGTCCAAAATCGCCCCTGTGGACACACACACTTTTTCCGGGCAGGCAGAAAACAATGGCGCAGGCACCCACGTTCACCTCTTGATAGGATCTTATCAGTCACAACCTGTCCTTCCCTGATTCGTCACGGCATTTTCATATGACACTTTTCCGGAAGAAAACAAACAACATCAGCCATGATTACCGTGTGAATACCAGTGGTTAATTCAACATGGATAATGAATGACAGGCGTTGCTGATCTTGTTGTCTATGCTAGGGGCTGTTGTGCAGTTAAATTCTGCAATTTACAATGTTACTACTTCCTGCAAGTGCCTTAAGTCGCTGTAAAACAAAAAAGTATTTAAAGCTGCAACGATTAATCGATTACTTGTCAATTATTAAATTAATCGGCAACTATTTTGATAAACTATTAATCGGTTTGAGTGTTTTTTAAAGAAAAAACACTCAAAGTTCTTTGATTCCAGCTTCTTAAATGTAAATATTTCTGGTTTCTTTACTCCTGTATGACAGTATACTGAATATCTTTGAGTTGTGGACAAAACAAGAAATTTGAGGACGTCATCTTGGGCTTTGGGAAACACTGATCAACAATTTTCACCCTTGTCTTACATTTTATAGACCAAATAATTAATCGAGAAAATAATTGCCAGATTAATCGACAATGAAAACAATCGTTAGTTGCAGCCCTAAACGTATTAGTGTGGATGTAGTCTAAAGCACAAGGCAAGGTGCCTCTGTTGACTTTAAAACTCCCCTCCAAAACTTCAAAATAGCTCATCTCTGTCTGGAGACCCCGGTGCTGTAATCTGTCTCCAATTTCTAGGCAAGACAAGTACACCTTCCAGTCATCCTCCAGGGATGACGTGAGCACCCAGAGGTGATGACATAGAGTTCACTGTCACCCTCCCAATCTGCCTCTCTACATCAACTAGGAGGAGAGGAGAGGAGAGGAGAGGAGAGAGGCGTGTCGTTGTGCAAGATCAGAAGAAAAATCACCATATGTTAATATTATGATTTAAATTTTATTAACACTCACACAAACACAAGGAGGAGACTAGCAGAGCCTCGGGAGGACTGGTATTCTCTGTGGGCCCTCGGATGACTTGGCAGGATCCTGTTTAGTAGTCATCTGGGTGGAAAATAAAACAAGAAGGCAAACAAACAAGCAACAGCAGTGAGTCTTTTATTTCCATGAGACAATGACCTTCACTGGGAATATAAAGGTCGCTGTGCTGTTGCTTTTTAGGGAGGAAGACTATGGCAACAAACCTGCTTTGTATTGATTTTTTAGCAGGAAGGTCAGACAAAAGCACAATAGTTATTGCAGATTTTATGGAAAGTAAGACTATAATGTAATGGATGCACTTTATTTGACTGTTTTGCACAATAGACCCTCTGGCTGTGGATATCAAGGAATCGAGTGAACTTGTCCTGGCGGTTTAATCCTCCCAGGCTTACAAAGCTGATCTGCTGTGAGGATCAATTCCCTGGGGTATAAAGGCCATCACTGACCTTGATATAAATACAGTCCAGTGACCCACCCTTGTGCAGTGACTTGATCCTGATTGTGACAGTTTAAATTCCTCTGTAAAGTGTAAAACCCCTTTTTCTAGATAAAGGTTATAGTCACATATATGTTGTTTAACTGCTGGTTCAAAGTTTTCCTGTGTACAAACCTGAAACACCTCTTTGTTATTAGAAAGGTAATTGTAATGCAAAGTGGAGCTCCTTATTATTCATATTCTTTTAAGACAATGCATGCGGCATTATTAATAACCTTGGTATCTATCATTAAATAAAACCTGAAGGTATAAATAAGATTTTTAAAATGCTGTGTTCTTCGTGCTGCTGTGGAAACAAGACAAGAGCCTACAGCAATGCTAGCGGCTCTGTGCGGATGTACTATGCTGAAGCACAACGTCCGCATGCTAACATACTCACAGTGGCGATGCTAACATCCTGATGTTTAGCAGGTATAATGTTTACCATGTTCACCATCTAAGTCTAGCATGTTAGCATGCTAACCTTTTCTAATTAGCACTAAACACATAGTACAGCTGAGGTTGGTGGGAATGTCGTTAGTTTTGCAGGTATCTGATCATAAATGAATGTATTGGACAAATTTAAATTTTGACCTGATGATGGCGCTGCTATAAAAAGTTATTCAGTGTTTCCCATTAATTACCTAGACTCTGGCGGCAGTTTTATTATGAACCAAAAATATTTTTACACTTCTCAACGGCTGGGGTCCGTGCAGTCTGCCCGGGGGATTCAACTCGGTAAGTCAGGGATGGCCGCTCAGTCTGGGAGGATCTCCTCGTGGGACCTGTCCCTGGTGCTGGGTCTAGGTCAGCTTGGAAATGTCGAGGTGAAGGTGGGTCTCCCGACTTTGCCGCTACCCCGGCTGTGGATTTTGTGGTTGCTGTGCCCTTTCTCCCTGCGAGAAGGGATGGGGCCCCCTGCTCTCGGCGCGACCAGGGCAGACTGTCCTCAGTTCGTCAGGGGTCTGTGGCGATGTCGGCAACCCACCCGACCTGTCTTGAAACACGAACCCCGTCTCGTTTAGCATGCATTGTGGGTGTGGCTTTTTTTCCTGTGTCATCACCATTCATATCTATACAACCAATGTGTTTATGATTAAATTGTGTACAAAAGTACATAATTGTTTACAAGAGTACCAAGTTCTTCATAGATCTAGCCTCTTCATTTTGCTCTCAAAGTGCACCAGCATTTAACTTCAAAATGTACAAATTTTTCTAGAGATCCTAAAGGGTCCAAGGTCCACCCATCACAGTCTCAAAAAATCCTGTTGGAAACACTTTTAAGGAATGACCAAAGTTATTTCAATTCACTCTGTGAGGGAAATAAATGTCTGAACCAAATTTCATGGCATTCCATTCCATAGCTGTCAAAACGTTTCACTTGAAATCACAAATGTCAAACTCACGGAGGCGCAAGAAGAAAGGTCAGACATCACCAATGCCATTAGGATTTACCGTCTGGGATTCATGAATGTCTGTACAAACTTTTCTGCCAATTCATCTCGTCTTTTGACCTGCTGGCGATGCCACAGGAGATGAAAAGTCAGGGCATCACCCGAGTTAAACAGATTCATCCTCTGGGGATTGTGTACAAAATGTAATTGCAATCCATCCGATAGTTGTTGAGACATTTCTGTCTGAACCAAAGCGATGGACCGATGGACAGATTGCACCATCCATACAGCTACGCCGCTAGCAAATTAACTCTGCTGTTCAAAATAGTACATGAAATCAATATCTTGCTGGAAAACTTGTCTCTATATGTGACATACGATTATGCTATGCTATTCCTTTGAAATTTAGGACTTCACCTTCAGGCTGTAGCACTACAGTGTGTTTGCCAGTGTTTGTGTGCTTTCTCATTTTCCCTCATGCAGTCTAATGAGGGAGACCACATAATGTGCCTGAGCAGTATACTGAATAATGATGGAGGCTGTCTGCTGTTCTGTGATAAACTTTGAAAGGAGTAAGGCTTGTTTGTGACAGTTGCCTTGCAGCCAAAATCTCGGCCATCCAGTTATTTGCAGAGAGCAGAAGGAAAGTAAAATAAAGTATGGAGCAGAAGTTAGGCAACTAAGACAAGAATCAAAAGCCATTGCACCCTCAACTTTGTCTTTTGTTAAGTTTTTACTCAAACGTCTATCAACAATTCAAGAAAGACAAAAATATTAGGCCTGGGACGATCCCAAAAATCAAAGAATAAAGACATTTCCCTCACAAAGTGGTTAGTGGTATTTTCTATGTAATTGTTAAAGGGACTATTTGTAACTTTCAGAAATGCGCGTTCACGTCTAGAGGTGGAGCGAGCTGAGCGAGAACACGCGCGCTGTCTGAGTGAAGGCAGGCAGGCAGCTGCCACACGCGAACGCACATATGTGAGCGCGCATGTGTGGCGACCCGCTACATTTATACGATTTAAAAAGTTACAAACAGTCCCTTTAAGGGACATGTAATGTTTTATACTTCTGGTGAATATAGCTCCGCTCTCTTTATTCATCCATGGTCAGTTCCATCGGGGCCGTTTCAATGCATTTAACATAAATGTCAATATATGGGTGCTCTACAGTTGTAGCGTCGGCTGATTTGACCACGGAGATGAGAGTGACGGCTGGCTTGACTGCATGTTACCGCAATACGATAACGTTTCCTGTCCATGACAGAGTTAGCATGCAACTTTAGCCGTGATGTCTAGCTCTGCTTTTCCTGGCAATGTGTGAAACCCAAAGTGTTTCCATACTTAACTGTATTGGTACGTGTCCACAGGCTCCGTGCTTTCCACGCTCCCCATTCATTGTCTATGCAAGCAGCCGCGCAATGCATTCTGGTAGCGTGGCGTCGTGATTCGAGAGACAAGGCGTCACGATGCCCGCTCCTTATTTGCATAAAGTTGAGGTCCTGGCTACTTTATGCAAATCACGGGCGTCCGACATGCCTCGCCGCCTCTCGAAACTCCCGATAATCTTTTAAACTAAACGTTGTCGATCCAAAATAAAGACAGATTCAGCAACTGCATGGGTTATTTCTCGCCTCAGATATTTTCAGAAACACATTTCAGTGAACTATTTACGTGAAATAAGAGAAGAAAGTTTCCAAACGAGCCTCCATACTGGTTCTGGTTTGAAAGCTGGGAGCAGCAGCCAATGGCGGGAAAGTGTTCGTCCAATCAGGAGCCGAGTGCCTTGTTTCTAGGGGCAGCACACCAAGCATCCAATGCTGGGAAGCATCGCGTCCCCTCACGATAAAAAACGCCCCTGTGGACACGTACCATAAGTGTAGTGTTTACCATGTTGGATTTAACATGTGAGAGCGCAGGTCGTATCCACAAGGACCCTCCGCCGTTTTCTGATTGGTCGTTTTATATATACATAGGTAAATCAATTTTTTCCCCCACCCCTAAAAAATAGCCTTTTTAAATCAATCTGTCAACCTATAATCCTTAACTAAAATATACAATATTGATGTAGGTGTATGTTGGGCGGTTGTTTTAAAGTGCCTAAAGCTGAGAACAGCTCAGTGGGAATCAGTCAATCAGTTAGCCCGGCTCTACATAGAGAAGGTCATCAAGCTGAGAAGGGAATACATTCAGCTGAGCTCATTCTGAAGAGGTTTCTATTTATAGTTTGTCATCAAAATATAAGTCCCACTGCTATTCCTGCAGAGTGTATGTTAATGCAATATATTAGACATGCAGCAACAGCCATTCTTGATATGTAGGTTTTGGTATTTACATAGACTGTACACCGGTTCCACACAGAATCTCTATTTATTCAATGTACATTGATACACACCTTGACAGTACCATGCGGGTAAGAAAAAATGCCTCTGGGTGAGATATTCTGTTCAGGATGGAAAGCTCCAGGCTACGTTTCCTCAAAACAACCTTCACTCAAACATCAGCTTTTGCTCCATCCTCTCACACATATACAGGTGTTTTTGGGGAACGTAGTCCTAAGCAGTACAGAAAGGGATGTTGTAAGTATAACTACTGAGGCAGGGATAAGTACAAAAACATATTCTAACACAAACACCAGCTAGACTTCATGATACATGGGACGGGACAGAAAACTGATTTTCTTTCTAACTGTTTCTGTTACTTATTTATTGATACAGCAGTCAAATAATAAATTATTATAATAATAGGATAATGAAAATTCACAGACATGTCATATGACAAACAGGCTATTGCATTCTCTCCCCCCCAACCCCATCACAACCCCTGGAGTTCCAACAGGTATGAATTTGTTTACATGCAAATGTCACACCATCGCCACTGTGCCGTCGCTTCCACCCGCCGCCTCTACACACAGTGTTTGATCAACGTGGCGCTCACTAGGACTTCTGAACGTGCTTCTTCTTCTGGAACTTCCTGAACTGGGACTGAATGGCGACAGCCGCCTTTTCGGTCTCCGGGTTTTCCATGTCGATGTCAAAGTCCTCTGGGACGTCCGTCTTGGACACATCTGGAAGGGAAAGGAAATGCGTGTGACTCACAGCGGTGTACGCAGACTGGTCTGAGTCACATGGCCAAGTCCCCCCTCACTTGGACAGCATTTTCCAATCATAGCTTAGCAACTATAATAAGGCACAGCAAGCCCGTTAATCTTTTTCCAAATGCTTACGTGATGTACACTGAGCTCTAGTAAGTAAATAAAGAGTTTGGAGGCTGTCTTTTTTTGTTTTAGCCTTTCCAAAACCAGAAGCAGAGCAGCCAACGTGCAGGGAATGGATTAATCTGTGTGTTTGTGTGCTCTAACTTATGCTGCAATTGTTAGCATGACCAACTAACTAGCATATTACCATTACTTGTAAGGCTTTGTTTATGTTTAGTTTATGGGTTACAGGTAATGTTTTGTAAAAAAAAAAAGAAAAAAGTCATGTTCTTGACTGGCACATCCACTGTGTAATATTTATAAACTGCACAGAAGCCGGTCCTGAATGCTACTATATCAGAGTTTTATGTTTGCCCATCACTTCTGTTAGTTCTCATCCTAGAAACCTTTTTTCTTGTCACGTTTAAGGCCGTTACACACCGGCAGCGTTTTTTTTTTTTTTTGTACGTCAATGTATTTTTCAAACTGTTGTTTTTGTCATGAGTACTTTCACCCAGAACGCAAATATTACACTGCAAAAAAGCAACGTAATTTTTCTCGAAACAAGGTCGATGTTCGGAGTCTTTGCAACACGAATAAAGGCATCAATTAATCATGTTGTGCGGAATGGGTTGAGTTGCATCTATATTTATGAAACAACATCATGGAGGCTCCGTAGTCCAAACCAGGACTTCAGAACCCTGATTGCACAAACCTACAAGGTCTCATTTCCTGATCAGCATCAATACTGTCACAGTAAACCACCAGCTCTTTGTTTGTGTTTGGAAAACGGTAACATAATGTAGTGATACTGTAACAGTAACTAACGTTCCTAAACCCCATCCCTCATTATAATAGTGGAGCAGAGCTCCGATGGGGGAGCCTGGGTAGTTGTAGTAGTTCTGGTCAAAGGCCAAAGCATGAATTGATCTCCAGTTGTTAATCCTCTCTGCAGCTCAGCCAACACTGACCAAGAGGACACAACCATAATCCCAGTATAAACTGATGCAAACTGGTTTCAGCAAGCATGAGGAAAGAAGAGTGTTTTTATCTCCTCTTCTTTTTATCTAAAGAACGTAGTACAGAAGAATATTGAACGTATTGAGGAAATTGATGTTTTACCGCTCTACCTGGACATACTGTGATCATATCGTGACTTTACAAAACACCAATCACCTGTGGTGTTCCTTAAATTAGTCTTTTATTGACTAAAAATGTGTAATCTGCTGTTAATTAGATAAGAGCAACAGAGCGGTAGGCTATAATGAAGCAGGGATATTCAGGACTTTGAAAGGCCAGGACAAGCTAACATTTACCCAAGCAGGTTTCAGTGTGGCTCGGACGGCTGTCTGCAACAGCTTACTGTATGTCACCAGGAATAATAATCAGGAAATGCATGTTTCTGTGCCTCGATGAAAGTTTTGATCTCTACACTGCTTTTGCAATAAACAGGATGATTGCGACTGACTTGTGTTGTTTATATATACAGTAGCTAATGTAAGATCAGTCCCTGTTGTCTGCACTGACATTAATGATTCTCATACTGAGATGAAACCTAATCATCATTAGCTAGTTTTAACCTTAGTAACTAATTGTTTTTCTACAAAGCTCAGCATGTAGCACTCCTGCAAAGGATTGACCTGCTGGAGTTTGATGAGCAGAACCTCTACTGTAGATAAACACACATGACAGACAGTGAGAGATGGGGGGAGAGAGGAGCACTGAAGGCAGGAAAGCAGAGAGGCGACTCATGTATTGACTGTGCAGCTAATCCTTGGGTTCCCTTGGGGCCGAGCTTGAGTACCCCTCTCTTGCTGTTCAAGGAGGAGACGCTAACTGCTGTGTCAAGCCGAGCTTTGAATCCTGCATTAATTGATATTGAATTTTCCGACGCTCTAATGCCTGCTGCTTTCGCCCCGGCAGCATTAGCTATTGAGCTGTACCCTCTGCCGTGTCAACACCAGACATGTTCGTAATCTTTGTAAGACAAGCTAGTGACATTTTTTTTTTTTTTAAAGATGTCTAGATTGTCAGAGTGGAGGCACACGCAGGATGTGATCCGGTGCTGCCTTCATGTGCTGGAAGGAACATTGTAATTGTGACGACATGCAGAGAACACGTGCAGCTCGACAAAGTAATAAACAAATACCCTGTTTACGCCTGGCATTAAAATGCGTTTTGGGTGATTGGATTGCAAACAAACATACAAAAGTAAATGAACAATAAATCTTAGTTGAATCAACAATACCTAAAATACAGACTATAAGGAGAAAGTTGGGATGGTGGAAAGAGCTGCGTCACTGTTGGCATTAGCATATCAGCAGAGTAATAGTTAGAAATGTTATATAGGGTCACGCTGTACACTAGTATTATAACAGTAATACAGTCAGCGCGTTTTCCTACGAATGTCCAGCAACACGTGACGCACGTGTCAATTTCCACTCCAGTCTTTTTAAAATTAACTTCCGTCTTCACAGGAAACAACTTGGTTAGGGTTAGGAAACAAAATTACTTAGTTAGGTTTAGGAAAAGATCGTGGTTTGGGTTAAAATAACAACGGAAGTTACGTGACGAATAAATCAATGTTGACTTCTGGTTTCAACGTTGATTTATTCGTCACGAATAAATCAATGTTTTTCATTGAAAAACATTGAACACCGGGTTTTTTAACCCACCCATCCACCCCCATCACTTCCCTATGCAGCGTTTGTTGCTCTTTATACTTCCTGGGTCAGGATTACGTGGATTACACAGACTTTTCGTAGGTATAGCGACGAAGAGTGAATGAGAATAGCAACTTCAGTGCTCTGCCTGAACTAACGCTACTGTGTCTTGTGTGCATGTGAGTAAAGAAAAATTAGGTTTCATCAGCACTAATGAAAGTGTTTATTCTCACAACTTTACATGGTTTATTTTCAAAATATTCTTAGTTTTCTGACGCAATTATCTTGTTTCAATCTGACAATGCAGCACATAGTAACTGTTGATTTCTAAAATGCAAACACAAATCAGTGAAAATACGCATTACTTTGGCATCCATCTAGTTTTCGATAGTCATATTAACAACTTTTGAGAGTGATCACTTCAAAGCAGCATTTCCTCTATGTTGTGTATCAGTACAACTGTCAGCGAATCCAATTTAGTTCAGTTAGGTATCGTGCTGTACATGTTTTTGTAACCACACAAACTAATCAAGTCCACTTTAATGTCTCAGAGGAAACAATCTAAAAGAATTATGGCACCATCTTGAAGAAAGGCTTTAGGTCCTGAGGACAGATTTTCATCAATTTTTATAAGACAGGAGGCAGTGGCTGAATGTGACAATGACGGATCTTTCTCCTCAGTTTAAGGATTCATCTCCTCCTCGGCACACACACACACACAACGGATTACAAACCTATTACCTCTGGCAGCACTCTCAGTGTCCCTGTCTTCACCTAATGGGAGTTTTATATCTGCTGTCAGAGTGCCAGTCTGGATCATCTTGACTGTGCTTTAAGCGAGGAGCAGAAAGATGTATTTATTTATTTATGGTGTTGCAATGTGGCAGCTGCTGAAGTAGAGGCCTACATGCTTCTAGGTTTGAGGCTCAATGGATTTACTTTCTTCAGACATGACTTTCCTGCATGTTTTGCCAACTTTATCTGTAGTTCAGATGGGATGGGTTCATAAGTGACATGATAAGACCATCCTTGGTTGGCTGTCTTTCAAAATGTCTTTTAAAAGCTGCTCTGAAGCCCAGTGAAAGCTGGGACGTCTTATTGATTTCACTGCTTAAAACCAGTTGAGCCATGAGACGGATTTGTGGAAGCGGAGGACGAGAGGCATTAAAGAAGGACTTTTAGACCTTGAGACAAGAGAGACAGATTGTGGAAAGTAAAGTGAGACTCGGTATTAAAATGTTTTACACAGTGTGTGGACATCTGTTTGGGCTTAAGATGCTGCAGTGCTGCGGTGCTGCAGTGCTGCATGATGTATTCGGCACTAAAATGTCCGTAGTTGCTGCTAGGGGTGTGCGATATGACGATATTAGATCGGGAACTATTAAAATGCCATCAGTGTATGAATGTGTCTGTGAATGAGTAAATGTTGATAGGTAGTGTATAGTACTTTGAGTGGTTGGAAGACTAGAGAGACGCTATACTAATGCAATATTTACCATTTATATATTAGGCTACATTTACTTTCTTTTATGCTGCATTTGTGTTTTAAATTACACCATCACTGGGAGTCATTAATGAATTTATACATGTACTTAGGAGACAATAGGTCCAAATAAATGAATTTATACATGTACTTAGGAGACAATAGGTCCAAATAAAACACTGCCAAATTATGCTTGTTTAGTGAATATTTACAATGTTTAAGATAATCAGTGTTACAGCTTAATATATTTTAAATGTGTCACTCATTTATCAGCGCCGTTTGTTTGAGAAACCCCTTGAGATGTTTTGATTGCCTGATTTCTTTTTTTTCTTTTGATTCAGGAATCCAGTAACTCAAGAAATAATATTTCAATCTGTTGTTTGGACTCACAGGTTACCAAACTTAAGGATGTTTCTTTCTCACCAGTGTTAAGAAGCTTGTTTTTTTAAATTTCATTTTAATTAAGGCTGTCCTCTACCAAAGAAATTCTTAGTCGACTAACACTGATACGATTTTGTCAACTAATCGATTAGTTGATGTAATCGACAGATCTGTGAAACAGAGAGAGAGAAACAAAGATCACACAAAAGCATCACTTTGAATCTTGTGTTTACCAGAGATGTGCTCATAAGTTTCTTAGAAATAAATCACTCAGCATGAAAAAGCATAGAGATTATAATCCAAACAACCAGAACGACTGATTAGTCGACTAATCAACTAAGAGGGGGAAGCCCTAATAGTAATTCCCATTTATCTTGCCATGTTACTTCTGAAAAAGCAACTGAAGCCATGTTTGTCAGGAGTGAGGCAGTGCTGTTGCTCCAGTGGTCATAACATGTAAGAATAAGACATCCATTCAAAGCTGACAGATCAGGATACAGTATTTTCAAAAGACATGAAGAGGATTTGAGTGTGTGCGTTTGTGTGTATAGTGTAAAACTGTGTGTATTTATGTGTGTAGGAATGTGCTTGCGTGTGTGTGTGTGCATATTGTGCCTGCCAGTGTTTGAAAGTCAGTGTGAAATTGAAAGGAAAATATCAGCGACCCCTCGGGCCCTGAAACACCAGAGGGGCAGCAAAGCGTGAGAGAGACCACAGCGATCAATACACAAATACACATGAAGGACTGGTTCTGTATTGATTGCTACTGTGGGCTCTGCTTTTTCACTGTGTGTCAACTTTTATTTTGCTTTGGCGAGGAAGCGTCTGAGTAACCTACTTGGATGTGGCCGCACATTTGAAGAAAAAAAAAAAAAGGTGGGATGTTCAAAGAGCTACAGAGGAAATGTGTGGTTTCAGCTCTTTCTAGCACTGAATGCCTTTTGAAACAGAGATACAGTGTGCATTTACTAACAATATCTGACAGAATAAGACAAATCCATTACAGCTATAATTGAGTACAGTAAAGCTAATTAAAAAGTATGTAGGAAATGGGTCGTCTTCACTTTTGAGAGCTTGTCGCTAATTATAAAAGGATGACTTTGATCTCTAAGGTGAGCCAATTTGAAATTACTCCTGAGTCTGTTTGAGATGAGGTGGGAGGTGCTGTTGGCGTAGCAGTTTCTACATTATTCTTTAACAATACTCTGCAAGCTCAACATTTACATAAAGAAATGGAGCCGTTTTTATCTGTGAACAAGCAGATGATTAATTCACATATGATAGCATCAATACCAGAGGATTACCCGGTGCTATCCTTCAATGTTCCTGTCAGTGGGGTTTGTTTGTTACAGTTACAGTATCACGTAAAGCTGTAGTAAGCCCGTGCTGCCCAGCTGTTGCAGTGACATGGACAGTCTGTGTTATGCTTGGACTCATAAGGTCAGTGAACATATGGAGCATATGGCCCACATACACACAGACATCTGGACCCCGACCATGTCCACCAATGTCACAGAAGACGACTTTTTAGAGGCAAAGGACTGAGTAGTAACAAAGTACATGAACACAAGCACTGCATGTAAGTACAATGTGCGTTTCTAGAGTATTTTCATTTTGCTCTCAAATAACCAAACACAGCACAAGCAGACAAAGGATCAATCGATTAAAATATTATTATTATTATTATTATAATTAATTGTGATTATTCGCAATTTAATCGCACATTTTTTGTCTGTTCAAAGTGTACCTTAAAGAGAGATTTGTCAAGTATTTAATACTTAATACTTCTCCATCTGTACTTTTTGAATCAACATACTTGTGTATTTTTACACTGTAGTATTGCTACTTTTACTAAAGTAAAGCATCTGAATGCTGTTTTAATATTTTTTTATATATAAAGAATAAACATTAACAACAATGAACATCCACTGACTCTGAATGTCTGCAGTTTGTATTTTGTGTCTGGAAGTAAACAGCGTGATGCAGCAAAGCGGAAAAAGTTTCAATTGTATCCACTTGATAAACATTCAATCTTGAATCCGTTATCTTTACGATAAACACCTCCATCCTCCAGCTCCTCTGTTAGTTCTGCTATCAGGTAAACAGCCTTTGCTGCATTACTGAGGTGCGTCACAGTTGCATGTACTTGTTGAAAATGAGTTCCAGTGAATATGAATACATCTGTGTGTGTGGCTGTCCTTGAGCCTGTGAGAGGTTGTCTCTAAAGACTGTGTGTGCTGGGGGTATGCAGAGTGGGCGAGAGTCAATAGCAGCGTTACTCCCTCCTCGCCCACTCTAAGAGCTCTCCCTCTCTCCCAATCTCTCTCCCTCTGCATTGAGAGGCACACTTCAGACGCGCTGGGAAAGCAGTTTTTCCAGGCCTCAAATTAATTGTCAAGGTCAGACAACAAAGGCGTGCTTTGTGTGTGTATGTGTGTACTGCAGGCTGTGTACTTTCCTTCACTCTTTTTATTAAGTGAATAGAAAGGTGAACCTGAATCCTACAGGCAGGGAAGAATTAGTCTCCTGCAGCTCGGCGTTTCAACTCAGCCAGAGATAAATTGGTGTTGGTGAATAATGTTGCTGAACGGTGACTTTGTTTAAAAGGGTGATTTTTTTTATTGTTTCAAACGGGGTCAGTGGTTCCTTCAATCATGAATAATGCAGCTTTTTTTCTAGCAGTCTTTGCAGGCAGGTTCCTGGCTGTTTAAGATATAATATACCGTATATCTCAGTTACGTCCAGCCACACTGCCTGCGTGAGCAGCATGTGACGGCACTGCGAGCCCTTTCTTTCTATATAGAGTTTGCCTTTCATAACAGCCATTTCATTTCATAAATGTAATTTTCTATTTATTTATTTATTCATTTATTTATTCATTTATTTTTTTAAACAGAAATATCAATTTATGTCACATTTTATCAATTAATTAATGGCTACATTTAGTTTTAATATTGTTTTTAGCACATTTAATGAAATATTTATTATTATTTTTTTCTATTATTCATATTTATATTTATTTTAGACAGAAAAATGTTAAAGGTGTAATGTAGGATTTAGCGATATCTAACGGTGTGGTTGCAGATTGAAACCTCTCCTGTGCGCCAAGTGTGTAGAAGAACTACGGTGGCCGACGCGAAAATGCGAATGGCCCTATCTAGAGCCAGTTGTTGTCAGAGTAGTGCAGCGCATTTGGATAATAGCAGAGTCAGTGTGTAGAGTGTGTGTGTGTACGTGGGAAGTGAGTGTTGAAGCAAGCTTAGTTTCAGTTGATTATACACTAAAGAAAACATACTATCGGCAGACGCCTCTCTCATTCATCAGCCTTGTTATGTCTGTATATCGTTACACTACGTTGTCTGTCATCCCGTAATCTACCGTTAATTTCTTTCTCATCGCGGACAGACAGCAGCTCCCGCCGCACCTCAGAGTCTCGCCACACATTCACACACGTATCTCTCCGCTCTCAGAAGGAGGAAGAAGGCGGGGTCATACGTCATCACTGCGTCATCAGTTACACTGCGCATGTGTTATACCCTGTTGTCTTAATGCTCAGGCTGATCGGAATTCTTTAAAAAATTCCTGAAACCGGATCATGATCCGGATCGCCACCAAAATCGAATGGATTATTCATTGTGCTACCCTCCACCCCTCCAAAAAATGTTATTCAAATCCATCTCAAACTTTTGGAGTAATCCTGCTAACAGACAGACAGACAAACAAACCAACACTGGTGAAAACATAACCTCCTTTAAGGCCTTTGGCTTTGGCGGAGGTAATTACAAAACAATCTTTAGATAATCAAAAACATTGATGCAAAAAATGTGTATGTTTTTAGAGGACTCAATTTAATGCTAGCACTACTCTACTGACTAGTTTTCCTCTTTCCATAAGTCAATGATGTATACATTCATTGAATAAAGCACGGAGCCCACTATTTTATAATTATAAACATTCTACTTGCTTCCATCTCAAACTGTGAAGTGTTGCTGACTCAGGGCGACACATCAAATCACTGCCATGATTTAGCGGAGGTGAAAGCAGGGAAGATATTAGTTTTCTCGTTGATGCCTTTATTTGCTTCGCTATGATGGATTTAATGACAGAAAGCTCAACAATAAACATGATTTGCAATGCACTCGGTGCATGGAGCTGATCTTTATTTCCCCCTGGACAGAACTGATACAGGCAGTCTATCTCTGCTCAGGGAGGCAATCATCAGAGAGTTGGATTTACACAAGCTGATGGTCATCTCAGTTTTGTCTCCTGGTGTCTGTATTATCTTACCCTGCTGAGTCAGGACGTTAAACCTGAGACTGATCCTCAGCTTTGTCACAAGATTTAGAGGAAAACTGTAAAGTGGTGCAATATATAACCTCTGTGACACACCAAACTATCAGTGAAGTTGACTTGCTATAAGGAATGATGCATGCTAAAAATCCCTACACTGCTTGGTTTGACTTTTTCGTTTTGAACAGAGGGTAATTACAAATGAACAATCACGTAAAAGCTCAGAATAAATGACACAGTTTTAGAGCTCATGCCTTTCTTCCTCTCTGTCATGTGATGCCCACATGACAGAGAGGAAGAAAGCTGATAAAAAATGACAAATGGACTAATTCAAATTCTTATGAAATGTTCTCCATGTCATGTAAACGATGACATGGCACCCTGAACTCTCATCAGATCATGATGAGATCTGACAGAAAGCCCTGAGGTGTGCGTGCGTGGATTGTGTGTATGTGCGTGCGTGTGTGTGTAGACTCTGATGGCAGCTGTCCTTCAGACCCCGTTACTGTCAATCATGTGACATGTGCCTTTTAAAGCTCATCTTACGTACACCGGCCCACATGTACTGTAAACTGTGGCCCACTTTTCCTCCCTCTCATCCTGTCTTCGCTTCAATCATCCTCTGTCTCTCGTCCTGTCTCCTCTAACGTACTGTAAGTCGTGCAGTTGTTGGTTTTATTTTGAAAAATGTTTAAAATGCTTCATTTAGGGGTTGTTAAAATGTGTCTTGAACATCAGCCCGTTCGCACAAAAAAGCACATGAATGCCACGATAATGCGCAAGGCATTTAGCGTGCAATAAGAATACCTTTCTTGATTTCTGCGTGTCATTTGTACACCATATATCCTGTACTGACTGCCATGTAAACGCATCTGTGTATAAATGCTACGGTAAGAGTTAGTGACATAGTATAAAAAAGGAGAAAGTCCACTTTTGGTGGGCGGGTTGGGAGGTTGATGGGTCCAACAATCACCGAACTTTTAACCAGGAGACTGGTGTTCGAGACCAGTGTTTTGTAAGTTGCGTTAGTGTCGATTGTCGTGTTTTTTTAGTGATGTTTGTGACGTGTTTTCAGTCGGTGTGTTACATTGTTTCCGTGCGTATTTTACTTAGTTTACATACTTATTATAAGCCCAACCATGATGTTTTTCCTGAACCAAACTGCGGACGTTTGTGCGGCGTACAAATGACACACAAAAAGGCTAAAACCCGAACTCATGACACACAGTACGTCCGTGAAATGTTGTGCTGTTTATACGTCTACCTGTGAGACCGGGTTGAGAACATAGCACCGCTGTTGTAAATAAAAATGAAAGCGTCTTGAAAATGAATGTGATAATGTACCTCATGATAAATTAAACTAATGAAGCATATTCCAGTATTTTGTACCTTGTGCAGCAGATGTCTTGTTGTTGCCAGCAGCTGCTCCAGATCCTTGTCTCTGCAACGCAAAAACAACAAAACAGAAAAAAAAATGAATAAGATGGACATTGCTTGTCGCAGTACACTTTTGTTCAAACTGAAATGACTTCAGCAAAATAATAGACAATTTCCTACAATCCTGTCATCATATCCAAATAAACTGAATGCGCACCACTGCTCTGTGCCCTTTGCTAATTAAGCCTTGTCCTCATGATTGTTCTGACATCTACTGGGGGCTAAGCTGCCACCTAATTTGCTAGCACGCTCTCTAAAGCCTCCACTCTGGAGTATTTCAGCCAGTGGGGTCCCCTTCTTATGACCACATGAGCCGGGCAGAGGAGACCCTTCAGGCTGAGGCCCCTGTGACAGTGAAAAGGCCTACAGACAATATACAGTATAACCAGGAGTGAAACAATGCTAGAGGTGTTGCTGTTTACTACAGTTTGGCACCGTGACACTACAGAGGTCAGAAAAATATTAACATGAAACATTAAATGACCTAGTTTCCCTACTGTATTTATGTTTTATTGTGCTCATAGGATTAGGGTTGAATATTTAAGAGGATAATGTACAGCCAGCCGGTCATTGTTGTAAAATAAATCCCGACAAGAAGCAGAGGGGTCTTGCGGCGCCCTGAAAGGGTTTATTTCCCAACAATGACCCACTAGCTGTACATTATCCTGCTTTTTACTTACTTAAAAAAAATATATTTTGACAAAATCAGTCTACCAGAGTCCAACATAGAACTGGGCCCATAGCAACGGTCTGTTATACATAGCAACAGTCTGCTATAAAGAAATAACAGGCCGCAGAACACCGTGATTGACCAATCAGAATAGAGTATTTAACAAAGCAGTGTAATATATATATATATATATCTATATATATATAGATATATATATATAGATAGATAGATATGTATATGTATATACAGTATTTATATACATTTGAGAGGTTTTTTTGTCAATGCAAATATTACACGGCGAAAAAGCGACCTCCTTTGTTTTTAACAAGGTCAATTTTCCGAGCTTCCACACCATGAATAAAGGCATCAACCAATCACGTTTTGCGGAACGGCTTGAGTTGCGTCTGTATTTATGACACAGCAACACGGAGGCTCCATAATCCAAACCAAATCAGCAAAATTATTACTTCTTTCAACCTTGACAAAGGCAGCAGAATCCAAACCTACTGCTTCCATTCTTACATTTCACAATAAAAGCCCTAGACATATAATATTCGCAGGTGTATGTGTTACGTATTTTTGTGTCGTTTATTCGTCACGCCCCCGGTGTGTAAAGCCCTTAAGGGCCATACTGCTGGATGAACTTCAGCTTTAAATAAAGGCTTGAAATTCAACAAGATGAGGATTTTCACAATAAGATAACAGTCATTTAATAAATCCTAAGGCAGTGATACTTTAATGGAGTATACAATTTTACATGCCCTTTATTTATGAACATTTTTATGAAACAGTTCACCCAGTAGCATCAATGTACTGTATACTACTACAAATATATTTTACACATTGATTTAATATTTATACATTCTGCATGAAGGGTTTCCTTCAAAAGCAGCGTATAATCATTTTAAAGAGAGAGAGCAAGAGAGAGAAAACACAACTCAAACTACCCAACTGTGAGAATTCATACTGATTATACAGTGTTAGTTCTTCTTGGCCATATGGTCATAATCACATTCACTCTCTCATTTAAATTCACTCCACATTACAAGATACAAAAGTGTAAAAAAAATGGGCAGACTGATGGATGCAAATGAGAAAACCATCTAACCAAAAAGAATCAAACGTCTCTACACAGCCAGAAGTTTCACCAGGTATTGTACGCTCAACAAATGACTTTCAGATGTGATGTTGCATAACGGAACAAAGCCACACTTAGCCGATATAACATAATCATCATACTCTTACATACTAATGCAGTAACATTTATCTAAATGTCAACTTCATTATGCAGAAGCCATTTATTTCCCACGCTGTAATACTTCTGTATTCCAAACACACGCCTCATTTTAAACTGCAAATAGGCTCTGATCTCTAGAGAAATAACACACAGTGTGGCTGTGTTAATGTGCATTATGTCTCCCCCATTTCTTCTCACGTGATGTGTGAGTTTGTCAATTAAAAATAGAGTTAACGCAAGGGAGCTGAAAGAGGCCTCATAATGAGATGTCTACCGTCTGACACCGCTGACATGAATGTTAAATTGACGGTGAAAATGAAACAAATTGGTCATTTATATATGTTTAGAGATTAATTTTAAAAGTTGACATAAGAAAAAAAAGGCTATATGGCATGTTGAAATAAAATCCTTCTACTTCTACGCAGAGGTCTGCAGGGTTCAGGCAGCCGACTGCATTAGTGGCGTGAAAAGGGTAAAGCAGATATTGAGTTAGAGAGGAGTACAGGAGTGACGCTTCATCACAATGAGCAGATTAGGAATAGCTATTATTAGAAGCATAGTATAGTCCTGCTTTTAACATGTGGTAGATCACAGGAGAGAGGGAATATCACAGGGAATGATAAAGGAGCCAGAGGAAGTATGATAAAGAAAAGGAGCAAGGATGGATGGAGGAAAGGAAGTAAGGAGGAAGGTGATGTGGTGAGAAGTTACATCATAAGCATCTTATTAATCACAGAGTATTAAGGTGGCACTGGGGTGACATGTTCTGCTGAAACGATGCATTTTTGTGCTGTGTTTCATTAGTTTTCAGTTCATGATGCGCTCGGTATTTAGTAGAAAATGATCCGTAAGTCTATGAACTTCCTAATACTGAGCACGGCTATAAAAACCTTAAAGTCTAGCCTTCTTTAAAGGAATAGTTTGACATTTTGGGAATTACACTTTTGCTCTCTTGCTGAAAGTTAAATGAGAAAATCTATACTACTCACTACTAACAGGGAGGTTTCCTGACGTCACTCGTAAACCCACTTATTAAAATATGAAGCTACAGCCCACAGACTTTAGCTTAGCTTCACGTAAAGACTGGAAATAGGGATAAACAGCCCTGCTTTATGGTCTATTTGACTCTAAATGGGACCATAATTTACTAAGTGAACATCCTGCTGTGTTGAAGAAGACTTGAAACTGGAGATAGAGACCATAAACTCATGTTTACAATGTTTACTGAGTCAATAAATCAAGTGAGAAGCATTTTCTTATAGACTTCTATACAATCTGACTTGTTTTTGCAAGCAGAGGAGTCGCCCCCGGCTGGCTATGAGAAAGAATGCAAGTTTCAGGCACTTCGGCACTGGCTTCACTTTTCAGACTCTGTGGTCGCCCACTGGTTATGTCACAGTTGTTTAATTCTTACAAAAACTGAACTTTAATAGTGATGTTTTACGTTACGCCACCTCTATGTTAATATTAGTCATTTGACGAGTGGGTTATGTGCTGACACCAGCTGCTGACTGTAGCTTCACATTTACCGTACATACTGCAAGTATTCTCCTCAAACTCTTGTAGGAGACAGCAAATAAACTTATTTTCCCAAAATGTTTTAACTTTTCTTGATTCTCCTTTCTAGTTTTATGATACAGACACTATTTTTTGAGGGGTTTCACTGCACTTCTTTCAAGTAAACACGATTTTAGGACTCAGTTATAGACATTAAACTGAGGAGATTTGCTGCAGACCGTTCACCCTAGCGTTCAGTGCTAATGCAGCTAAAATCCTGATAGCATCAAATGATCCTCCTCCATATCAGCCCGGCATTAGCTCTCCCTGCTTTAATTGATGTCCCTAGGCCGGTGTTTGGGACTGCCTTGGTGGCCCATTTATCTCCACAGCCGCAACCAAAGAGCAGGTGGGATTCAGTGGAGAGAGAAGGAGTGCACAAAGTCCAAACTCCAACACTCTGTCACTGCCACAAACCTCACTAAAACATTTAGTATACATTTAAAAGTGGACACCGTGGAGGAAATGCTCCCCTATGGCAACTCCCAGAAACCGTCCAAACCAGACAGTGAGTTAAAATTGATGTCTTTAATAGCGTTTTTTGTCATGTTTATGATTTCTGGTAGAGGAGGTTGAAGGCTTGAGAGTCCCCATGTGTGTTTGTGCAGAAAATAAAATCTCTTTGAAATTATTGCAGGAATTACAGTGTCACTCTCCTTATCATCAAGTTGCACAGTTTATTGCCAGCTGGGAGGCAGGTTGTCAGCTTGTGTTTTCGTACACACAGCCTGGGTGGGTGCTGTTATGATGGGATTTTTTTTTTCCTTCTGTAGTGAAGAAGGAACGGAGGATGAAGAGAGCAAAGCAGGATCAATACCTCCCTCTGCAGTTAACACGTACTTATACAAACATTGGCATCGGGAAGATAAATGACCAGAATCAACTCTCTGACTGCCTGCTCTTGTTTGGAGAAAAAAAGAAAATAGGGTGAGAGTGGGAGAGTTAGGACTGCAGCAGTTAGGCATCCAGTCTTTGCAGTCAAATATGTTTCTAGAGCCTGAAAGTGACCAAAAAACAAATCATTATACGTACTTTGAAATGCCTTTCAACTTAAATAGAGAGTGTTAAATGAGTAAAAAAAGACTCATCTAACTTCTCATCTAACTCTTGGCACAAAACTTAATATGCATACTTCCTAAAATGTTGACTTATTCCTTTAATAATCTGATGTTTGGTACATGGCAACACATGAGAATGAGGAGATAAATGCATAATTATGAATCCTACTGCATTACTTGGCAAGACTCGCCCTGCGTCGCTGGTCAACATAGCCTCATACAACGGTTCGTATGATATCTTATGAAAAGTTATTCCTCCTTTTCTGTGCATTTTCCTACGAATGTCCTGCAACGTGTGACACACGGGTCAATTTCTGCTCATTACATGCAGTCTTTTCTCTTCCCAGAAAACAACTTTTATAGTTAACTTTAAAGTTTTAGGCAACAAAACTACTTATTTAGGTTTAGGAAAAGATTGTGCTTTGGGTTAAAATAACTGCGGAAGTGTCATAACTTAAGTACGGAGGTTACGTGAAAAAAACTTCTTATTTAGGTTTAGGAAAAGATAGTGGTTTGCGTTAAAATAACACTTGAAGTGGCGTAACTTGTGTATGGAAGTTACGTGACAAAAACGACTTAGTTAGGTTTAGGAAACGATCGTGGTTTAGGTTAAATAACACTGGCAGTGGCGTAATTTAAGTACAGAAGTTATGTGACAAATAAATCAACATTAACTTCTGGTTTCACACGGGGTACCAGCACCAAAAAGCTGGGCAAAATTCCAAATTTTTTTGACCTACCCATCCACCCAGACCTCCCCCCAATGCGCTAAATTACGAATCCTGCTTCAGTGAAAGCATGGCCCGCCTTCTCTGCCTCTGATTGGCTGATACTTGCTGCCTTCGTTGGTTTAGGCATCACGAGTGACACTGGTTAGGGTAAGAATATCATGGTAAGTCAATCAGAGGCAGAGTAGGGCGCCGTCGCTATAGTAGGATTGGTAATATCGCTCCCTACACGTTTGTCGCTCTTTATTCTTCCTGGTTCAGGATTACGTGGATTACATATGAATTGATTTTGTGGGATATATACAAATACAGTGCAGTACTTTCCGTAGGTATAGCTGTGAGCAGTGTATAAGAACAGCCTGTGATGGTTGAGTCAGAGACAGTTGGTTGAGGTTAAGCATTGACCTTGAGTGGTTAGGATCAGGATAGCCCATTGGAAAGCGAGATAGACGAATTGAATAGAGATAAAAAGGTTTTGTATATTTTCTCCAACAGGGCTGGAATGGGGACCTTGTGTAACATTTCCTATACTGTTCATATTTTTACTGCCTTGATAAAGCTTTGTGCAAAGCATTTTGTCAAATCTGTGAAATAAAATTGGTTGTATTTCAATCAAGCATTTCATGTGTATTGATTTTTTATTCCATCTTGAACAAATTTGAAGGCGAATCACTGGGGAGTTGGCACGGTAACAAAACAGAGCAAGGAAATGGTTTCATTTAGGTAACGTGTATCTGGCTGCCTCCTGGGAGATTTAGCTCCAGCTACTTTCACCGCAACCTTTTCACAGCTATTTCCTCGCTCGTTCAAAGGTTTCCCATTTGGTCATGTCAGAAGGGTTTCCATGCTTTAATAGCCGAGGAGTCGAGAAGGAATCGTGTTATGTGTCCTCTTTTCTGAGCTTCTCTTTCTGCATTATTAATCCAATGCTTTCAATGAATTTCAAACAGCGTGCACTGTGCTTTGATGCTGGGGAGAGGGGATGGGTGGTGAGGGGGTTTCAAGCATCCTCAGAGCACAACACACTCGTGCCTTTTGGGAAGAAAAAAGTCTAATTTGAGGCATGTCTTTGATGAAATTCTGAATTTAGTTTTAAAAAAAAAAAAAAAACTTGAAGCGATATGGGCATACAACGCCACAGTTTATGTTTACCTGTCGAGTTAATCAGAATGATACGTGTTCTGTCTCTTTTCATTCGTCTGTTAGGAAAAAAACCCGAAGTGAAAGGCTTATCAAATTGCTTTGTGGTGTTTCACATTACAGTCACATAGCTGAGCTCTCTTCCGGCCCCCTGCAGCTCCAAACAAATATCAGAGCCAGATAAGAGCACCGTTTAGTTCTTCCCTGTTTCTAATCCCAGTTCAAAGAGAAGAGCTGAGTCTCTCCATCAGCCTCTTGTAATGGCCATGAAATGAACTGGTTGGAGCTCCTTCACGACACGCTAACTTGGCGGCTCCCAGAAACTACTAAAGCACCAGCTGAGTGAGAGAGAGGAAACCAGTCGGCCCACGCTGTACTGTATCAGCGCTCTCTGCAAACAAAACAAGCTCATCTGGTTGAGTTACTCATGTATAATGTTGATGTAATATTGCAGCAGTGTTGCAACAAGATTAATGTTGTATTAAAGTGACCAGCTGCAAAGGCTATATAGGCTTTTGCATCATTTAAACGTTGCCATAGGCATATAAGAAGATTCAAAGGCATGAAA
Organism: Sebastiscus albofasciatus; assembly: GCA_916701655.1. Classification (NCBI taxonomy): domain Eukaryota; kingdom Metazoa; phylum Chordata; class Actinopteri; order Perciformes; family Sebastidae; genus Sebastiscus; species Sebastiscus albofasciatus. The sequence goes on from CAKAOI010047003.1 coordinate 83,861, forward strand.
AACCAGCTTGGTCAGTATCTTATAGACCAACGTACTTCATAGTCTCTTTCTTGTTGTCTGTAACAAACAATATATTTATACCCGAAAAATCGAAAAATCCAAATCCCTTTATTCTAAAAAATATATTAAAGGTCCTTTATATGACATTAAAGAACATTAATATAGCAGCAAACAACTATTTGCTATGTAAAGATATAAGAAAAGCAGCAAATTCTCACATATTAAAAGCACAAACGTTTTGCATGTTTGATTAAAAAATTACTTAAATGATTAATCAATTATCAATAGTTGAAGGCTATTTTTCTCTTAATTGATTAACTGAGTAATTGTCTAATAATTCCAGCTCTTAAAGCTACTTTGAACTGTTTTTTACTAAGTTGGGTATAAAAATAAGCCTATAAAAGCAGTGTTTATAAGGTTAAGAGCTTAAGGACGACCTGTCTGCCTTACTGTCTTTCAGTAAGCGTTTAATTAATCGGGAAGCAGCACATTGGATATAATGACTGAGTTGACAACGGCTCACATTATTGATTCGGTCATCGACACTGATGCTGCAGTATACTCTGTTCAGCTTAAGGATTCTGTGTTTAAGACTAATTTGTTCTTATACTGAACACCTCTAGAGCATGCTTGAAATGATTTCATGAAACCGATGGTTGTAAAGTTTAGTTTTTAGAATGACAGCACCATTAGAAACCTTTGAATCTCTCCTTTGAGGTAACAGCAGTGTGGATGTGGGCGCTGCTCGGACATGATAATCACGATGTAACACTCAGAACAGGCTCTGCGGGGTTCAACTTGGCTTAAATACAAGACGTGACTTGAGGTCAGTTTGTTTATGACGAGAGTGCTCAGCTCAGTGCAGAGGTGATGAGAAACTATAACACTCCCGAGGGCAGCGGCGAGAGGATGAACCATTACGGCTGAGCGGCTCTGGGGCCGAGCCAAATGTAAACTGCAATAACAGCAGCTCGATGAGAGAGATTACTGAGGGGGGAAAGGGGCTATCCTCGCTCTGCAGATAAACGCTCACCTGAAAACAAACACACTGGCGAACAAATCCACACATCAGGACTTAGACAAGTGCACACTGTGAGAAGGAGAAGCAAGTAGATGAGAAACCATTCGAGCAGAATAAAAAACAGTAATTACGTGATGTTGACAAGGGAGATGGGGAGCGGAGAGATACATATTGTTCCTCTCATTAATCATTAACAGACTCAGAGGAACACAAGGTCAACAAACAGTGTTTTCATGTGTGTGTTTTTGTGTGCCTTTAGGTGAACTACACACACACACACACACAAACAGCAGAGCTACTGTAGCCGGCAAACTCCATAGTGGCTACATCAGAATTTGTGCCTCCAGGCTTTCAATTAGGTTACTTCAAGGAGAAAAAATAAACACACACACATACATGCAGACACGAATACAGGCACACACACTCACAATCATAGGGCGAGTGAAGCAGAATAACGGAAGTGCATCGACTGTAAGCACATTGCAAATCAGAGAAATGTAAATATGTTGTATCTCTGATTGGGCCCATTCATAGGGGGGATGGAGAGGAGAGAGAGAGAGAGTTGGTTTTCAGAGGGAATCCTTTAAAAACATCCACCTCCTTTCATTTTGCTGAGGGCGAGCCTTTATTTTTCTCTCTCCAAGCCAAACTCGGTTATCTGCCCTGCAGAATAGGATGCTGGAGGCAAGCGTTTTTAGTTTGTCTGGGGTAAATATGAGTGAAGATGACATTTATTAAACTCCCAGTGTCCAGACTATTTCTCTATCAATGGATGTCAAGAGTAATGTACATTGAAGCCCAAAAATCAAGCCTGTACTCTCATATTTAATCTTCATGCGGTGATGCCTTAATAAAGCAGATCCACACAGGCATCGCTGCTCTTTTACTTTAAAAACAGATATATTTTTACAGATTTCTTTTATTTTTTCATATTTTCTATTGCAATTGCTTCTATTTTATATTATGTCTCTTCAATCTTACACTGTGTTTATTGTTATGCACCAAATCACCAAGACAAATGCCTTGCATGTGCAAACCATAGACTGTATGTAAGAAGTAGACGTAGTCACCGTGACTTCACCCAGTAGTAGTAGTAGACTGCATTTTAGAGCCTTGAATTCAGCATTTTGGCCATCACCATCTTGGCTTTTTGCAACCAGAAGTGACACAAGAGGGTGGAGCTAAGTACAACCGAACACTGAATAAGAGATCTTAAGTGACCAAAATGGTCTTTCATGAACTGAAAACACCCTGTGAAAGGATTAAAGTTGTGCGATGAAAACGTGGACAACACCCAGACTGGGACCATAATTTACTAAATGAACATCATGCTGTACTGAAGAAGACTTGAAACTAGCGATTGAGACCATAAACTCATGTTTAAATGTTTACTGAGGAAATAAATCAAGTGAGAAGTAGGCTCATTTTCTTGCATTTGTACCCCGTGTGAAACCAGAAGTCAACGTTGACTTATGTCACATAACTTCCGTACTTAATTTACGCCACTTCCATAGTTATTTCAACCCAAACCATGATCTTTTCCTAAACCTAACCAAGTGGTTTCCTGTGAAGATGGAAGTTTATTTTGAAAGGACTGTACGCATGTAACGAGCGTAAACTGACGCGTCATGTGTTACTGGACATTTGAAGGATAACGCATGAAAAATAAGGAATTACTTTTTGTAAGATATCATACAAGCTGTTTCCATGAGGATAGGTTGAGAAGATTGATACCAACCTCATGTCTATACGATGAATATGAAGCTACAGCTAGCAGTCAGTTAGCTTTGCTTAGGAAACGGGGAAACAGGTAGCCTGGATCTGTTCAAAGATTTTAAAAATATATATATGTGGCTCTTAAAAATCCACCTACCAACACCTCTTAAACTCACTAATTAACCGTTAATATCTTTATATTTCAATCTGTACAAAAATTTAAGTGAAAAGGGACAAGTTGTGGTATTTCGGGGGTTATGTGCTGGACTATTTATTGGTGGTACAGAGTGACTTCCTGGAGTCTCCGCTGGTTTCCTGGGAAACTCAAAACTCAGCAAGACATGTCGTTTTTACACTTTGGTTTGTGTAGAGATTAAACAGTGATATAATGTGTTTCTGATCTTTAGAGGTGCTGGTAGGCAGATTCTATTACCCCGTTTCCATAACAGCGACATGTTGATATCATTCATGACGGTATGTAACTCTGCTGCTGCCTCTGAGGCGACGTTGAGCGTATGGAGGATGCTGCTCTGCTGAAAGCCTGCCCAGTGAAAACACGGTTTCCCTTTTGATCCTCTAACCTCCCTCTCCTCCTGCCTCTTCAGCTCTTCAGAAATCAGCCTGCTCACCCTCACTGTGCAGGCAGCAGTGGGAGTGTGTGTGTGTCTATGCGTGCTCTTTACTACGAGTGTTTTCATGTGTGTGTGTGTGTGTGCTACAGACCACTCATCTGTATGAGCTCCATTGGCAGTTACATAAACCATACTGTCATAAAGGCTACAGGCCATACTGAAACCCTGCCAAATCAGTGCTGGGTCAATAACTCCCTGCTGCAGATTTTTTGGATATTCTTTCCTTTGTTGGGCAGCCAGCACACATCTGTGTAAAAATGAAGTGGGTTCTTACTGTTGCAGTGCAGCACACAGGTCAGTAATTACCATGAAACATAATTACTGACTTTCTCTGGGACATTTTTTCTCTGAAAAGACAGACAGTAGTTTGACCATAGTAATTAGAACACAAAGAAAACCATTTGAAAGGCAAGAAGCATGTGTTAAGGTTGAAATGCATCTAAACTCCCAGTCAAGATATGAACCTCGCACTTATGCCAAAATCCACCTCTGCATTAAAAGGACCTTACGCATGTCATGAGGACGCATTTTAGGCTTTTTGCGTGTCATTTGTACGCCACGCAACAAAACTATGGTAACGTCCGCAGTTAGGTTTAGGCAACAAAACCAATTAGTTTAGGAAAAACGTCATGGTTAGTGTTTTTATATTAGCTACGATTGATCCGTGTCTGATTATGATTGCCCCCTCTTTGTTCAGTTTTCACATTAGTAAAGTCGTTCCAGAGTACACTTGCATCATCATCCACGTGTTTTTGTTTAGGTTGAGATCAGCTGTTCCAATGGCGTAGCATCGTAACTCACTTCATTCAAACTTCGCAGAAACAAAATAAAACTCACCAAAACCTTCGTCGATAGTCTTTCTAACGATCACAAACTCTGGTTCGGTCGAAATAAACCCTTGTTTCACCGAGTTTGATGTGAAAATATGCCGACTCTACATGTTGTTTACCCCCGCTGTCTCTCTCTCTCTCTGCTAGCTGAGCAGCTGAGTGGCTCTCGTTCTTCGGAGGCAGACCATTAAACTAGCTAAATAAAATAACAAACATCGCCCGACCCCATTGCCTGCTATTGTTTATATTTTAAGGAACCTCTCGCCTGCCTTCCTGCTTTATCACCCACAGCCATGCAGTTCAGAGGATGAGATCGGCGCATGCTGCGCGCATATACAGACATAGATATGAAACAGTTTTATATCTATGTATACAGATCTCGACTGCTGATGTTACTCAAGTTAAATAGCAGTCCACATCTGTGTTTTGGTACAGTTGGCTTTCACACCTGATGCGAACCGTACACGAGTACACATGATCCGTGCCCGAGACCACCTTTTCAAGTGGACTCGGGCACGGATCAACGAACTGTGCCCCAGTACGGTACGGAGCCTTCACACTAATCAAACAAACTGGACTTTGGGGACAAGTGTACTCGGATCCGGGCACGGGTCCCTGATGTGAAAGCACCCTTAGAAAATAAATCAAGTAAAATACGTACGGAAACAAAGCAACTTAAATACGGAAAACATGTGACAAACGTCAGTAAAAAAACATACAAACTTACAAAATAAGACACCGGCCTCCTGGTTGAAACCTGGTTGGACCCCACCTCCTGTTCCACCCACCATAAGTGGTCTTTCTGGCTTTTTTATTCTACATCACTAGCATATTCACGCAAATGCATTTACATTGCAGTCAGTACAGGACTACACGGTGTACAAATGACACGCCAAAAGCAAGAAAGGCATTCTTATTGCACGCTAAATGCATATCATGTCATTCATACACCTTTTTGGTGGGCTGAATAATGACACCATTCATGTAGTTTGATCTTTCTCATTAAATCATACTGTGGGTTTTACATTTATAATGCCATTTTTCAACAGAAGGGCTCCTGTTAATCCCCATGCAGAGCGTAGGTGTGGGAATGACACCGAGACGAAGGTGGGTTGGTATCTTTTACCATCTATAAGTCAAGTGCGGAGATGGTTTTTCTCCTCAGCCGAGCCTTGGGGGACAAGTATAGCGAGTCAGTGGGGGGAGAAGAAGAGTTGCTGATTTGCTTGTCATAAACATCAGCTGTTTGACTGGCGACGCTGCACCTTGGCGCGGTCTTGCCTGGCGAACCACAAGACACACAAACTCAGCTGCACGCTTCTCATTTCCTCTGTGGCAGCCAGGACTCCTGAGGTGAACAGTTGTCAGGCCGTGACGTTGACGATGATATAAACACTTCTGTTTTCATATTAACTGTACTGTTGCGAAGCAGTTGCAGCTCCTCCGCTGTTCTCTTTCTGCATCCGTTGTCAAGCCACCTCCACACGATGCACACGCCTGTCAGTGTGCGAGACGCGCATTCAGTTGTTTTGCTTCCTTTGTATTCCTCTGAGGTTCAGGCTGAAGAGGTAAAATTATGAGTCTAAGCAAAAAGCAGGCCAGCTGTCATGCAACCAAGAAGCCGTCCCCAGAAAAGCTATGATCAAACCGCTCACAAACTTTCTTTTTTTAAAATCTAACATTTTATTTGGGGGGGATTTTTGCAACACAGCAGTTAAACTCCCGACTCACATAATGCGGTCGACACCAAGCCAGGAAGTACTAATGCCTTCATGCCCCAGAAAAGCCCGAAATCACAAAACTACAAACGACCTCCAGAATAAAAATCATTTGTTTTCATCTTAATGCAGCTGGTGCTGTGGTAAAAAATACTTTGATTCACAGCAATTTCCACTGAGAAAAGCACTGAAGGAAGAAGAGAGAGGAGAGGAAGCGAGGGGAGGGGGAAGAAACACATTACAGCTCCTCTTCAAATTATTTCTTCAAACTCCCGTCTGTTACACAACTTAATGAGCCCTGAAATTGGCGAGATTACATTTTTCTGCATTTCTTTCATTAGTGTGGGTGTCGCCGATCTCTGGGGATTGGTTTCCTCACTTTGGGATTGTAAAGCGTGCCGCCACGGAGCATGTTGCAGTGATGAAAGGAGCAACAAACTAACCAGCAGGCCAATAAATAGATGAGGGAGTTCCCTGTGATCAGCCGGGGTTTTGGTTCAATCAGCCGGCTGATTTACAGAAGCTGTGCAGCGGGTTAAAGTGCTCCTCTCTGCAACACGTTTAATCATGTGGCTACAGCGAGAATCTGTTTTTCAATTAAATCACAATGAAAACAATCAGTCCAATGAGTTGAGATAGCACTTGTTTTCACAGCAAGTTCTCAATTGGTTCAAGAACATACAGAAATGAGGTGGACTCAACAGACGTCGAGGTTGCAATTGATTTAAAGGAATAGTTCGACATTTGGGGAATTACGCTTGTTCCCTTTCTTGCTGAGAATTGGATGAGAGGCAGCCAGTCAGCAGCTGTTAGCTTATCTTAGCAAAAACACTGGAAAACGTTATTTTTTGTGCGTTTTCCACGCACGTCCAGCAACACGTGACAATTTCTGCTCGTTACATGCATACAGTGTTTTCAAAATAAACGTCCTTCTTCACAGGAAACAACTTGGTTGACCAAAATAGTCATAGATTATGTCATTGTGTTACCTATCGATGGAATAATAGTGAAAATAAATGATTCCCCTTTTTGCTGGTTACCCCTTAGTACCCCCTTGGGGTCCCCAGACCCCACTTCCAAAACCAGTGGTTTAGGCAACAATATTACTTTGGGCACTTTCACAAGTCATAGTCCATTTGGCTAGTCTGAATCACAGTGAAATTGATACTTTTGGTTCATTTTCAATTTGGTCTGGTTTGGTTCCACAGTGCACAAATTAAAGTGGACCAAATCAAAAAATAATTTATGAAGGAGCTATCTATGATCTATTGTGCACACAAATCCCTCCTCCAGTTTATCGCCAATGATTTTATAAACGTCACTATTTTTGTGGACTTTATTTAGCATATTCTGAATGTTCTCTTCGGCCCAGATGTCAAGCCAACATCAGACTTCAGCAGAAGGTCATTTGTCTATGTCCATCTCAACAAATACCCGCAAAGGCAGCCTGTGTTTTGGTCCGCACCAGACTACCATTACTGCGTTCACAATCGCCCAAACGAACCACACCAGAATTCGATTAGAACGGACTAAATGTTGGCTTGTGACAGCGCCATTAGTTAGGTTTAGGAAAAGATCAATTTGGTTAGGTTTAGGCAACAAAACTACTTGGTTAGGTTTTAGAAAAGATTGTGGTTTGGGTTAAAATAACTACGGAAGTGGCATTACTTAAGTACGCAAGTCACTTGACAAATAAGTCAACGTTGACTTCTGGTTTCACAAGGGATACAAACACCGGTCTCATGGGCAAAAGTCAAGTGTTTTTTGACCCATCCATCCACCCCGACCTCCTCCCTATGTGGCGTTTTTTTCTCTTTATACTTCCTTGTTCATGATTGGATTACATATGTGGATGTGGATTACATATGAATTGATTTTGTGGGATGTATACAAATTACAGTGCTTTACTTTTCGTACGCCAGGTATATCTACGAACGGTGTATGAGACCGGCCTGAATTAACATGTTATATCTTGCTTGTCTAATCTGTTTGAAAAAGAAGACTTCTTATAGGTATTGTCCAGCGAAAACAAATGAAACTACCTCTATCACCTCTAGTTTTTGTACTAGTACGACTACTAAATCTCTTTCCCATGTGCTGCTTCAAAAGAACTCAGTGTTGGTTCTTCTTGCTTGTAAAAAATTATATTTGAATCTGGAAAGAGTTGTTGTCAGATGGCGGTTTCCTGTAGTTTCTTGGCTTAACTCTTTTGCGTGGGACATTGAAGCATTTCTCTATTCACAGCAGATGAGAATGAAAAAAATCAATATTGTGTATCCAGAAAGCTTCTTAGTTTGTTAATCTGTAATAGCTGATTCATAAGCATGGCTGGCATAATGCGATGATTGATGTTTTGGCTTCAGCTACTTCATCTGGCTCAGCAATGCTGACTGTTTTGGGCTCGAGAGGCTAAGACCCGGAGAGACTTGCTTGCTTAGAGGAAGGCCAGCTTGTTGGCGGACGACTCTGTTGCTCCGATCCAGTGCCAAGCGCCCATCAGCTGCGAGGGGGGTCCACGTGACACAGAGAGCGCTCGCTGTACGTAACCAGGCGACCCAGATAACGCTCCAGTCTGCTTTTGTGGGCCAAGCAGCAGGAGAGTAGCTTTGCAAATGAACTGAAAAGAGCAAGGTGTTCAATTTAGACCCTAATTATGAGGAATGAGGAATCTGTCCCTGCTTGTGCCGTCCCATCAGAGACTGTCAAGTAGAAACATCTCATTGAACAACTTCCCAGGGAAGAGATAGCCAGGCATTTGATGTGATAATAATGTGAGGAATCAGAATCAACCATAGTCTCTATGCCCAGTGGGTTCCCAAACACCACACAATTTGAAGTGTAGAGTGTAGTAATTTCAATTAAAGTAGAAAGGTGGAGGAAAATGAAGGGTGAGGAATTGGGGAAATAATTTAATAATAATGTTCATTCATTTCTGGGGTTATTTTAAGACTTGGCAGCTTGCAGAGTCCAAGAGTTCCCTGCCACACTCAATGGACATTAAGAATTTAAAAAAGCAGAAGTAGGCCACGGACAATTCAAGCAGAAGGAACATAAGGCTTCTTCTTCTTTCTGTTCTTCAAGCGTAGGGCAGAGACAAATGAGGTCTTGAAACCACCAGCTCAGGATCATGAGCAGAACATCAACGGTTCACTAAAAGCTGCAGGAAACCATCAGACCGACTGCTCCAAATTTCCTCCACCTCTAACTTTCTTGGACTAATAAAGCCAACTAATGAAACCTTCCAACACGATTTCCCTTTACACGTCTCCTCTCGTGTATAAATGTGGTTCTGGGGCACCGTCTTATGAAGCAATTCCTCAAAAGCTGCAGTGAATTTCTAATGACATCTGCAGAGGGCATGTGTTGGCTTCCGGCGTGTTTCTGCTCAGATGAGAGTTTGTGACAGAGTCGCTTTGAGGGAAGACGGTGATAAAAAAAGACATGTGGGACATCACATGAGGGTCCTGTAGAATTTATAAAGGATGAAAGAGTTTCGCTGATTCCATCTGATACTTTACTCTGAGCGATAACATGTTTAATATTAGCTCAACATCTGTCCAAAAACAGTTAAAGTCATAGACTGTACTGTATATAAGAAGTGGATGTAGTCACTCATTGGTTTGTGGACTTGAGCCTCGAGTTCGATATTTTGGCTGTCGCTATCTTGTTCTTTTGCTGGAACTAAGTACAACCGAACTCTGAATGAGACATTTTTAGACGACCAAAGAGGTTATACTTTCATCAACTCAAAACACACTGTGAAAGGGTTAAAGTTATAAGACGAAAACACAGACAACTCCCAGACTGGACAACGCCGTTGTAGCGACCTGTTAATCACAAGGTAGCCACGCCCTAAAGCATACCCTGCCTTATGGTCTATTTTGCTTTAAATGGGACCATAATTTACTAAATGAACATCATGCTGTATTGAAGAAGACTTGAAACTAGCGATTGAGACCATAAACTCATGTTTACAATGTTTACTGAGGTAATAAATCAAGAGAGTAGTAGGGTAATTTTGTCATAGAGTTCTATACAATCTGACTTCTTTATGCAACCAGGATGGAAAGAATGGAAAGAATGCAAGTTAAAGGGACTTCAACATTAGCTTCACTTTTCAGACGCGGAGGTTTCCCACTGGTTAAAGTTCATTAAGAACTAGCAATGAACTAATTTTGTTTTTCACTGTTTGTGTCTTAATGTTTATTAGGAGTGGACCCAGAAGAGGTTTTTGTATTTTGTCATCAACATCCAGGAGCATAAACAGGAGCATATGGATCTACTGGGCACTCAGGAGGCAGGTCAGTCCCAAATTAATTTGTTCGCTGCCAGCTCGTGATTTATGTCCGCTTGTCAAGTAAGTCCATGTTTCACCTCTGTGCCAACAGCTACAAATCTCCGTCCACGTTGCCAGTTTGTCTCATCTTTGTTCGTTACTCAAACATCCAAAGAGACCCAATCTTAACTTTGAGCAGCAGGTTTTCTTTTCCACATGAGCTTCTTTAGAAATGAGCACAGCAGTCAGGCTCCATTTAGTCCATAATGGGAAGAGCACAGAATACCATCAATAAAACTTCACCCTAACCAGTGCAGCACAGTGCTGCAGAAAGCAGATGCAACTGTCCTGACTTTCTCTATATAAAGAGACACAGCCCAGTACCTACTGAGGGAAAGACTTTTATTAAAATGTAGTTCAGTAAAGTCAATGGGCTGATGATATTTATGTTAAAACATTTATTAGTATTACAAATTCGGAAAGTTTGCACACAACCTATTTAAAATGGAGACACAATAGTACAAATCTGTGCACTCCAGCTTCTTCCTAGTGCAGCTTCTTCTACTGCTGTGCTCCGCAGCTCATAATAATCGCTGACTGAATAAACATACAGGACATTAAGCAACAAAATCTGCCAGGAGGAACATTCAAAATGATCTGTGTAGTCAAAGGTAATTTGTTGATTTGACACAACAGCCCTGCTGAAGAACAAAGTCAACTGGAGGAGGTGTAAAATGAAGAATGTAGAAGCTGCCATATAACATTACACAGTATGTGTTGCAGCAAAAAAAACAGCCAAGACGTAAAGATATAAGTGGCTTACATGTTAACATGTTGACTAGCTTCAGTTTGTCTGGATATGATCATACAGTATATTACTAGCCCAAGAGTAAGAAGCTTGTCATTCATGTAGAAACAGGCTTTACACCACATTAACAACAAACGAAAAACAGTTTTCTACTTTCATTCTCCTTCTTGAACATACACAAATCTAAGTATGAACACTATATTGTGATTTAAAGTTGGATTATATGCACAAAAGTAGTTTCACCCTCATTTAATGTCTTGCTCTTGCGTCTTCTGCCATCTCATTCAGTGATTACAGTCTAAATATTGACCAAATCACACAAAAATTTGCAAATTTGTCAATTGGTGTTTTACAAGATATGAAAGCAGCTGAAAGATAACTATTAAAAAAAGGAAAAAGCATATACCAGGTCGCATCATGATATCTTAAAGATGCTAAATGCGAGATTGGGAGCATATCTATTGCCTCCACATGGCTTTCAACATGACGAAGGCTGAGTTGGCGGCTCACAGCTAACGGAACCGGAGGGTGGGTGCAATGCTTCCGTGACTTATCAGCTGTAACCACCCTGTGAATGGTGGCCGTCAGCTAGCCAGTGGGGCACGCTCACATGCACAAACGTGCACTAAAAGCATGCACAGCCAGTCCGGCGTTGTCAACAAAGCACGGAGAAGCTCGTATTACAACACAGACACAGGGAGAGAGACTTCATTCTCTTCTCAGGTAGACATTACTCCACTATATCTTTACATAGACAATAGTTGTTTACTGCTATATTAATACTTTGGATATAATATAGAGCACCTTTAACCACTACGGTGGCAACATCTATACCATTTGTAAAATCCTATTTAACCAAAGCAAATAATCTAATTTAGAGCCTGAGGGAGTGGATAGGGAGGGCAAAGTTACACATATTTATTCCTTTTATAATTGAGGTTTCATTGCTCAAGAGCACATTGATTATGATGACTGAGGGAATAAAACACATTCATGAGATTTTTCCATTGGTGCAGATATCTAAACTGGGGACCCTGCAGTCACAAACCTGTTTCTGTAACCTCCTTACTTATTAGATTGGCCTGCAGACCCCTGCAGTCCCTGAAGTGTTATTTTCAGCCTCAAATCAGTTTGAGTGTGATGCTGTAATGATTTTGTGGGAGGTAAATTTGCAGCGTGCAGCAGTAATGTCGCTCTGCTAATTCAGCCCTTCCCCACCCGCGCCACTCGGAAGGTGAATGACTGAAACATACACACCGGCACGCACACACATGGTGCACTGTTGCTGACATTGCTGAAATGCATGATTTTCATGACTGCGGGACGGACCAGACAGATGACGCCTATTATCATACATTAACACATTTTATGGTTGTCAAACTGTCCATTCACATCCCAATCTGTTGTGTTATAATTTTGATGCGGACGTAGAATATTAATGTTCAACAACAACGTACAATGTTTGATAATTTTTCTTTTTTTTCTGTTTTAAATAGTTATAATTTTTGCATACATGTAGTTTAAACTGACAGCAACTCATCCATCAGCCACAGGATGAAAAGAGCTCGGTAAACATCTACCAAAGCACTTCACTGAAGCAATAGGCTTAATAAAGATGTCAATTTCTTTTATTGATTCACTTTACATTGCAACCCGTGAAACTGAGGAACAGGAGCCCGTCAGCCTTGTGTACACAGCTTGGGAATTTATGGCTGCATAATAACCAGACAACAGCCACACATGCATTACTAAAACAGTTTTCATCCCAGTCATTTAACCACCCAGTGTGTAATAGTTTCACTGTGCGTTCGGCAGCAATCCAAGTGATTTATGGTGCTGCGGTTGAGTAAACTGCCATTCATATCTTCTTCGCTGTTGATAAAGATCCTGTTGGTTGATGCAGTGTTTGTTGATTAGACTCACGAGAGAAACCTGATATCAATCAACATGAAGATAATAAATGCGCCAATAGTATTAGATTGTTGATAAAGTTGTTTAATAAAGGAAATAATATAATTATTTTAACCATTTAGAGATAAATAAAAAAATATTGTAATAAACACCTCCTTTGGAAAATGACGGCTATACCAGTGATCTTTAAATGGTTACAAAATTGTGCTGTGATGTTGCAACAGCACTTTGTAGAAAAAGAGGAGAGCTTGACATCATGAGAAAGTGCTTTTTAAAGTTTAATTACTTTCTCTGAATGGTTTTTAAAGGAACAGTGTGTAACATTTCAGCAGGCTCTATTGGCAAAAATGGACTATGATATTAATAACTATGTTTTCATTAGTGTATGATCACATGAAACTGAGAATTGTTGTGTTTTCGTTCGCTTAGAATGAGCCTTTCATATCTACACAGGGAGCGAGTCATCTTCACAGAGTCCGCCATGTCATCCCGCCGTGTCCGTCCCGCCGTGTCCGTCCGTGTCCGTCCCGCCGTGTCCGTCCCGCCATGTCGTCCCGCCATGTTTCTACAGTAGCCCAGAACGGACAAACCAAACACTGGCTCTAGAGAGAGCCTTTCATGTTTTTATGTTACCTGAAGGTCCTTCGACACGCTTGTGAAACTGAGAACTGCAAAACCGTAATATCACCCGCCGTTGCTCCTAAAGAAGTGTTATTATGTTAATGATGGCCTCTGAGCAAAGCGAACGGTGTTAACACGGTTTTGCTCTCGGTGGCTCAACGTCAAGGGAAGAGTGAGCGGAGGGGTACTTGGTTGAAATCTGCAACCACACCACTAGATCCCGCACAATCCTACTCTACACTACATCCCTTACTATAACTTAGTGTTCTTCTAAACAAGACCAAGAGTCTACAGGTTTGTTGAATGCTAACATCAACAGATACTATGTTTACTATGTTCACCATCTTAGTTTAACATGTTAACATAAGAACATTTGCTAACTAGCACTGAACACAAAGTACAGCTGATGCTGGCACTCTAGGAAGGGTTCGGGGAGTGACTAAGGTTATCATAATCATCCTGATGGGGACATGAATGTGTGAACTAGCTGGCGGAAAAGTCAGGAGATCACCAGAGTCAGTAGGATTCATCCTCTGGGCACCATGAATGTCAACAAAGTGTCAACGCAGTCCATCCAGTAGTTGTTGTGATATTTTAGTTGTGGACCATCCAAACAGATGTAACTGTCCATCACATTAAAACTGCTTTTACAGGACAAACATCTGTAGAGGCAAAATGCCATCAAAATGCTTTCACTGCTAGAGCAGACAGTCCATAACGGCAGCAGTGACAGACTGACAGCAATAAATCACAACTGGGTGAGTATTTATTTCTGCAAGTTTGAGTCCATTTACAAAGCCGAGCCAATTTAACCCCGTGTACCATTAGGATGAAAAACAATCCCTCCATCTGCCTGTTGGACAGCTAACAAGAATCTGGCCGACAACATTGGAGGCCGCGACACAGCAGATCTACACAATCCACAAAAGTCCCCTAATCCAGCAGTACATGCTCTAAAGCTGCTTAATATTTAATTTGAATGTAGGGACAGACCACTTCCTGTTGTAGGTTTACCAATCTGGAGAGACTAGGACAGATTTATCTTTGGGCTTTTGTAGCGTAAATGCTGATTTCTACCCTCAGTACGGCGTACAGTTCAAGGACCTCATGCTACTCGTGGTAAAAACCTGCTGATGTTAAATGGATATGGAGAACAAATGCTGATGAAAAGTGTTGAGGATAAAAATAATTCCTCACATCTACACCAGATAATGACCTCAAATGAAAATGGATGCCATTACTCCCACTGCTTTATTTAACACGATGCATCAAACTGCAGTGGAAAATGCATCCAATTTTGTCTGGAGGCATTAAAATGGTGGATTTACTACAAATCCTTGTGCAGTTCCTACCTAGTCTCACATAGCCAGACCTCTCTCCACAGCGCTGTTTCAGTGCTAAAGAAATGTCTGGCTCAAGACATTATCATTGTGGTATAAGGTAGGGATGTCACGATACCAGAAATTTAGTAGTCAATACGAATACCTGTGAGATTTCGCGATTCTCGATACCCATTTCGATACCACGATAAAAAACAAAACAATAAATCCCATGTACTTCAACATACACTCCTTTATTACCGTTTGCATACTGGTTTTTGCGAATTTATTATTAATCCTGATGATTCGCCTCAAGTTTCTCGCCAAAAACAAAATTTTATAATTTACTTTAGCCCAATACTCATTTTTACTGAATGACTTGAATGTAATCATCATAATGTAACTCAATGCAACCTCCATACGTTAGGAGGAGAAGGAGGAGAAAGCCGGCTTATATAGGCGGCCAATGGCAGGCTTATACCCACAGTCTAGATCCGGTGAGTCTGACTAGTTCCTACCCAAAGCTTAGTGTTGAGTAGCATGAAACAATCCAAGTCGCCTCCTGCTGGCTATTGGAAAGAATGCAAGTTTAAGGCACTACTGGATTGGCGTCACTTTTCAATGGTTGCCCAATGCTCAAAACATGATATGAACATGTGATGGTAATTATTCAAAGTCTTGTGTGAGGAGAAAATCATTTGGTCAAGAACAAGAAAGCTAAAGGATCTACTGTAGACGAGTGCAGGAAGTGAAATTCAAACCTCTCTATTAAACTACCTTATGTAGTGCAATGCAGTACAATAGACTCGCTTTGCTAAGTAAGCAAAGGTCTTAAGAAGCTATTCAGAGTTGCCTGATTTGTGCTGACTGTTAATGTGATGACCTCATCGTTACATCCCCGGTCGGGGTTATTTCAGTCTAAGTACTTAGAGAAATTTCAATCTCTGCTTAAAGTGGATTAACAGCTTTTTCTGTCAAATTTATGTTTCCTGTCCACGGGCTGTTGAGTTTCAAAGTAAGGCAGGGCTAATTCAGAGTATAGCTTGAATACTGCTGCGTATGATTTCTCTCTGCAGTCCCCGACATAACCGAAGGCTTTTTTAAAAACTGTCCTTAAAAAGTCTCCAAAGAAGCTGGTACTTGTAGTAATGATCTGGCAGCCAATCAAGGCTAAGTTTATGCAAATTTTTTAATCAAGCTAATTAGCATTCCCAGCTGGGCAAACTTGTTCAAAAATGTTGCAGGTCATAAAAATTAATGGTGGGGGGAAAAAAACTCCGATCAGTTCTGAAATGCACACACACATACATCCAACTTTCCTTATACTTGCTTATACACACCCACCACATCTGCGTTGGTGCTTTAAGTTACAGCAGTGCGTAACAACGCTGCTTTGATGTTAATTAGCACAGAGCAGGATATGGATGGGAGGTGTTTCGAGTTAAGATCAATAAGATCTAAGAATATCTTTGAATTAATTTAGACGTCGTCTTCAAAGTCTGAACTGCCTCTCCTCACACTCGCCAACAATGACGGAGGTGATGTGACAGTGACTGAGAAACTAATTCTTACAGGAAGCTGCAGAAACTAGATTGGTTGCTGTCATATGAGCTTTTATGGCCTGAAAGACGGCTTAGTTATGAGTCAGTGACTGCAGGAAAATAACAGCCAAGTGCAATTTTGTAGTCCGAAAATACCTGTGAGTCAACATGAGTTCAAGCATCCTTGGAAAATGTTCCATAAAATGTGCAGTAACTCTTGGCAGCGGCTTTTTCAGTGCAAAGTTACCTTTAGAAACAAACTTCTACTGATTTGTGGATGTCTCCTTGTTAACTGGAAAATTGAATCCTGCCGTCTTTGCACTCAGTTTTAGTGTTTTGAACAAATGACTGAATATTGTTTTGTTGCATAAGGTTGATGTTTCTATGAGGTTTGCTTTAGGTTTAATTTAAATAGATTTTTTTCTGAGCGCAATGCACCTTTTTAACAGCAGAGATAGCAATAGAAGCAAAGGAGAAATCAATATGGTTGATTATGGCTGCATTATATTCAGGTGGGCCACTTTTGTGGCTGGCTCACTGGTCAGACTCATGCTGCGTTCATGTCACATCGTTTGGACTGTAATTATGAGCATCTGAGTCAGAGAAAATGCTCACATAAGCCTCTGAGCTGGAAATGAGATATCGACAATTTCTAACAGCAACAATATCTCCCACTTGGTGAAAAGAACTACAGGAAGGGTCAACAAACGATTGGCAAAATGGCTGCAGAGCCACCATCGCTCGCAGTTACGTTATGTGTAAATAATATTAACACTATTACAGTTTATAAGCTAAATTAAAAGTAGCTATACACAGTTTTTATCTGGTTTCATGTTAAAGGTAGTGGGTAACCTCCGGGTCTGAAAAGTGAAGCCAATGCGGAAGTACCTTAAACTTGCATTCTATCTAATAGCCAGCAGGGGGCGACTCCTCTGGTTGCATAAAGAAGTCTGATTGTATAGAAATCTATGAGAAAATGAGCCTACTTCTCACTTGATTTATTACCTCAGGAAACATTGTAAACATGAGTTTATGGTCTCAATCGCTAGTTTCAAGTCTTCTTTAATACAGCATGATGTTCATTTAGTAAATTATGGTCCCATTTAGAGTAAATAGCAGGGTGTGCTTTAGGATGGGGCTACCTTGTGATTGACAGGTCGCTACCACGGCGATGTTTACCGTGTTCACGAGAAGAGTCCAAACGCCCCGCTCTTGTCGTATTCACAACCTCGTAAGTGGAAAGTTTCTGAAAGCTCCGACTTCACGAGTTGTGATGTGTTTGTTAACGTTGATGGCGGGGGCCATGGAAGTTAATTTTTCGATGCATAATAAGTTAATATATTGTAATTTTAGTTGTATATTGTTAGTCTTTGTAATTTTATAATATGTCTGAGGAAAATGTTGATATTCCCAATGGCCTCATCTTTTTTCTCTCTCATTATGCCTTTGCATTTCCTGCATTATGTTACCCACTTGCTGGTGTGCTAAATTGTTAGCCTCTCTGGCTTGTAGACGCCGACAGTAACGTTAATATTGCTTAGCAGCGGTGTTCTTACGACTTAACCACTTCAACGGCGAGCATATTGTGTACATGACTTCCCATGTCGTAAACACAAGCTCACGAGTTTCATTCGAAAGCACCAGATGTCAAACTGTCTGCTGTGAAAAGGTCTACTCTGGGAGGGTTTGTGACTTTGGGGAATCAAAAATCAAATATGTTAACGCAACACCACAGAAAAGGAGACAAACGGCAAGCTACATATAAGATCTCAGGAAGCTGAAGACGGACTGTTGTGATGGTTAGTAATCGTGTCAGTAGCTTAAACTCCACTGAGTATTACAACAAAGTATTAAAGAGTCAGCCATTTTCCACCATCTGGAGCACCTGACAGTTTTTCAGTCTCTCTTGACTTCCTCCTTGACATGAACGCACTGACAGAAGTCAGAAGACTTAGAGACTTTGATTGTTCTGTGTAACAGTATTACCACAGAGTATTGTACTTGTTCTGGGCAGTTTTGTGTAGATAAGAGGGGAGGAAGAGGGAGGTGGAGAGAACAAGGGCAGAGTGTGGTGGGGATGAGGTGGGGGGAGCGCTGCAGTGCTGCTGACCACTGCGAGACTCATCCATCCAGAACATGCTGAGCTGCTCTGCTTTGCTTACTGGCTTCAAGTCAAGTTTGGCGTCCGAATACTTTGATTGAGAACAACTCCACAAAACATAAACTAAGCAGAAAAATCGTTTCACATCCCCTCCCTCATCACATTTGCTGCGGGGGCATGTTCTCTTTAAAATTACACCTCTTTTAATCAACAGGAGATGGCAGCTTATCTTTACTCTGAACATTATCACCAAACAAGAGGCTCAGGTGATTTTCGCTGGCGGCGAGGAGTTCAATTATTTAAAAGCTGTTATAGCTCCTGTTGTGCGTATGCACCCTGAATTCATCTTTTATTGAGGCGGCCGGTGAATGACTTGTTATAAACAGCTCGCAGGGAAGTGCGCTGATGTCTGCCACCGATCCATTTGAGGGGATGACAGACTGCACATTCACCAGACTGCAGGATTGAATTCAAATAACTCTGCCTTCTTAACCTTAAGGCAATTGGACATATTTTATACCTGGGTACCTTTGAGTTTGAAGTGGCCAGGTCTGAGGAGGTTTACTGCTGCTGTCACAAACTCTGTGGAGCTAAATAACATCTTCCAACTTATCCATTGTGCATATATACATTTACAACTGTGTTTTCCCAACCTTAACACATATGCACAGGGTTACACAAACACAAATTTGCATGTAAGCACATACTTTTAAAAAAGCAAATATATACTCACATGTATGTGCGCAAACAAGAACACTCCTCAGAAGTACAACTGCATTTAACTGCACCCTATATGCAGCAGAATACACTATATGAATGGCTTGTTACTGAAGCGTCAAAGCAGAATTTCAGAGCAGAATTGCGAGACAAAGTCATTAGGGCTTCAACTAACGATTATTTCATTGTCGATTAATGTGTTGATTATTTTCTCGATTAATCGATTAGTTGTTTGGTCTATAAAATGACGGAAAATGGTGAAAAATGACGATCAGTGTGTCCCAAAGCCCAAGATGACGTCCTCAAATGTCTTGTTTTGTTCACAACTCAAAGATATTTACAGTTATTATATATATATTATTATATATTTACAGTTTACTGTCATAGAGGAGTAAAGAAACCAGATAATATTCACATTTAAAGGGACTATTTGTAACTTTCAGAAATGCTTCTTAACAGCGACACCTGTGGCCGAGAAATCAACGAATGTCAGCGTCGAGTTTGCGCTTGCTCGCTCTAAATATACCTGAACGAGCATCGCTCAAAACAGTGAGGCGACACACGTCAGCTAAAACCACAGTATCACTCTATATTTCAGCTGCTTGTCAGTAATGTTAGCTGACCAGACGAAGGTCTCTCCATGAACATGATTTAGATCTGATCTTAGTGTTGGCTTTTCCTGCCTCAGCGCAGGCTGATGCAGCGGGGCTCTGCAGCGTGTCTCCATGCTCTCTCCGCCCGCAGCCGGAGAGAATAGGGAGACACCGGCACCCGGTCGGTAACGAGACGATAACGTTACTCGCTGCGGAGCCCCGTCACTTCACAAGACACGGGAAACCTCTGTTGGTCTGGAGGAGCTGCAGCAGTTATTTCTGCACAAACGTCCACTGAACATTCACTAGATATTCTCAGAGGTACTAACTCTTCTGCAGTGTGTAGTGTGCGTGCGTTCACGTCTAGAGGTGGAGCAAGCTGAGCAAGAACGCGCGCGCTGTCTGAGTGAAGGCAGGCAGGCAGAGGAGGAGAGGCAGCGAGCGCGCATGTGTGGCGACCCGCTATATTTATATGCTTAAAAAGTTACAAACAATCCCTTTAAGAAGCTGGAATCAGAGAATTTTGACCTTTTTTTTTTCTTAAAAAAATATTCAGATAGTCAAACCGATTAATCGATTAACCGTCGCAGCTCTAAAAGTCAGTCATGTTCAATCTCCCCTCTTTTCAAGTGTCACAATAATGAGCCGCAGCAGTGAGAAGCACAATTCAGCAGATCATTTTCACAAATAGATTAAATTGCCGTAAGTCGGCCCACTATTTGGTATTATTTTCATTCATCCTATAACATTAATAGGGATTGGATGTGGACTGAATTGTGATTCACAACTTGCATTGACTGAACTGGAATGTGACTTCTCCCCACCGCTGCTGCTGCTGCTGCTGCGTACAACTGAGAGGTGTTTGCTGAACATCTTTGGCATCCCACAATCTGCTGACGGATCCAGAATATTTCAAAACACTGACAACTAGATGTCACTTGGGTGGAGATAAGTCTTATGACGGTGTCACTCAACTGACAAGCAAATAAAAATGTAACGAGTATGAGCTCTTTATAAGACATAATCAGCTTTATGGGTTCTCATGTCAATGCTGCATCACTATCATGATATTTAGTAAAATATGCGCTCTACTGACATTTTACAACATGCCTGATATTTCCCAAATTAGTACCCCCAAAAAAACCTAGTAGTGACATTAGCAAATAACTCCAGGGCATTGAACTTTAGAGCTTCTGCAGAATAAAAACGATCCATTATAAAGAGCTATTAATATCCACCTCCCTCCACTTTCTAATGCATGGAGCAGGAACATCTGGGACTATGGAGTCAGAGGGGAGCGGGCTGTGGGAAAAACCTTACAGCAGTTTTCCATTGCAAGCTGTAGGCTAACCCCCCCTGTGATCTCTGATGCTATCTGTTTATACTGAAAGATAAACCCACTGTAAAATACAGTATAGTTGGTGTGTGCACTACCACAGTGTAGCCTACTATCATCCACTAAAAGGTTCATAGTATCCTCACAAGACTTTACAAAGTAAAAACTGTTCAAAATAGGCTTCTAAACGTGTTCACATTGCGCTCAACTTTCGCCACAGAGTTTCGTCAAACCACGCAGAATGAAATCCTGACTGAACGTGAAGTAGGTCTGAACAATCGTAGTGTAAAATAAACACAGTTATCTATCGTAAATCCACTACATAGTCGCTCCAGAGGGAGCAGCCCGCAGTGCTCTTCAGTACTAAGCATAAATACAAACATGTAAATCCTGAGTGAGATCGAGTTGAAAACAAAATATCGGGGCTATGATTTCTCTATAAAGCCACTTTTTTATTTTGACGATGGGCTTCATGTCTTGTAGCTGCTTTAGCAAAAGATCAGCACCGTCTGAAAACCTTTTATCCATGACTATATCTTGACGTTGCTCACTGATTTGAGGTTAAGGGGGATTTCTGAAGTCTACTAGATTTCCACAGCCTCTGAATTCATCCGTCATTTTACTTTTCATTGCAGATTTCTGTCTGAGAGTTAGTTGTCTTTTGGACAGAAGGTTCAGCACTAGATTTGTCATTTAATATGCGTTTGGAAAAGTCCCTATACACTGTTAAGAATGTCCCAGTAAAATAACAGTAAAGAACTGGCAGCAGGGTTGCCTTTATGTTACTGTAAAATTAACATTATTATACTATCACTGAAATTTACAGCTTTGTACTGTTAATGAAAAATACAGTTTGAACTTTATTAATTTCACAGTATTTTACAGTTAATTTACTGTTTAAAGATACATTATATAGCTGTTTTCACCTTTCTTTTACATTATATTACTGATTTGTTTTAATGCACTATTTAGGTTTTTACATACATTTTAATAAACATTATTTTTTGCCTAGATGAATAGACTTAGCAGGTTACAGACATAGGAATAGTCACACTAAATACAATTAAAGGCACTTGTTAGGAAAAAGGCTATAATAGACTTGTTGACACTTTTCCCAAAATGTCTGTCTCTAGCTGGCTACAAGACCAGAATGCAAACCAGAACAACATGTGAGTGAAGAACAATAAAGCTAATTCACTGATTTTACAATCATGTACAATGTACAAGCCTCACATGAGCAGATCAGGTCCCAGAATTAAAAAAAACCCTACTTTAGACAGTTGATCAGCAGTAAAGTGCTGTTTTTTAAGAATGCATTATAGTTCAGTAAAAGTAATTTAACAGGTTTTCTTTTGTATTAACAGTAAAGCACTGTTTTTTAGCAATAACAGGTTAAAACTGTTGAAATCCTGCTGTAAATTAACAGCAATTGTTTACAGTGTAGACTTTGGACGGAGCAGCTGTGCAGCATCTGACTCTCTTTGTGATGGATTATATCCAACAGTACATAAATGTCGGATCAGAAAATCTCATCAGTTAACAGAAATCCGTCGACAACAGCAGCTCAACATGGCTGTTAAATCTCTCATAAACGCTGTTTCTCTCCGCGCATTATTACGCGTATCGTGCGTAATTGGGTTAAAACACATAAAATAGTCCCTACCTCGCTCATGATGGACGGTAACGTCGAGGTTTTCTCGGCTGCTTCCAGTACAGTGAAGTTTCAGCAACAGTGGTGTTTAAAAGAGTGGCTCGCTGCAGACAGAGAAGCTTTTATAAAGTGTGTTAAGCTCAACTCCTCCGTGTCATCACGTCACCAATAAACCAATAGGAGCGCCAATGGGCAAATGTGTCTCCCAAGTCACCACCCAACTCCTTCAAATATTCATACGCTGCATGTGTAAGCCCTTTTTATAGGAATCAGCCAAACGGAGCTTCTCTCTTCATGTTGATGAACGTAAAATGTGAGCTCTTGGGAGGCACACTGTAAAAAAAATTTTAATAACATATTTTTTTTTTTTTTTTTTT